>JASANF010010489.1:0-15606 GCA_030248245.1 Trissonchulus sp. WLG1_4 | reverse complement strand
GTGCCTAGAATAAGTACTTTACTGACTAAATTTTTGCTTAAAAACCGAACTGATTGATGTATTCAGTGGTGCAATTTCCTGTTAGTTGTAAGGTAGTGTGGTCGGTTAGTTGGCAGTAGTATGGCCGATAAGAGTCCTACGCTTACACTTCGCGGTACAATTTGCCAGGCTTATACTCCCCCTTTTACACTTCAGACTATTCTCTTTTTCTCTGTTTCAGGCTTTACACCTGGTCTACCGCGCCCTCGAGAATGATCCTGTGCCCAATGCGCTTCCACGCGAAATGATTCCGCCCAGCAAGCGTCGCGAGAGCGTCAGCAGTCTGAGTCGCAAGTCGTCCATGGGCGGCGGCGGTGTCAGCATCCTGCCCCCCACAGACAGTCGACTCAGCCACCGCTCCCGTGCCTCCAGTGTCACCAGTGTGGACAGTGTGGGCATGGGGGGCGACACGTCGGCTAATACGAGCGGGCTGACCACTGGCACGACTAGAAGTTTATCTACTGTACGTATATACAAGGCTATGGAACGTAATTCATATATTCAACTAAAATCAAGTACCATTTCTTCAGGATGTAAAATCCCCAATATTATAATGGACCCTAGTTAGTCAGGCGGGGCATGTCAAGACTGTCCACAATAGAAGAAGGAGAGTTTTATTTTGGTGTGTTACAGTTACTTGTTCGTTTGAAGATTTTATACAGTAAAATAATATGTAGACTGTGTTGAACTCGGTATGTTCTCAGTCGAATATGGTTGGTTTTGTAGACCCCCACTCCGGTAGTGGTGCCCCCGTCTCCGTGGATTGTGGACAAGGCACGCTGGGAAAGCACGTTCATTGAGGCCGACAGGGATGCGGATGGATTCGTCTCAGGGAATGACGTGAAGATGATCTTTATTCAGTCCGGACTGGGCCAAAACTATCTGGCTCATATTTGGTATGCCGTAGAGGTCTTGTGATGAATAATTGATTTAATTTTTATAATAATTTAATAATTTTTAATTTTAATCTATTTAGATGGCTAGTTTTTCTTGGCCGCACTTTTAGTTCCATCCCACCGTTTTGTGAACCCTCAATTTTCTTGCCACAACGCTGCACCCTATTGCTGTTCCTCTTCACCTTTGTTAACATCTTAGTGTTGCTTGCTGTTCACGTTCATTTTTTTAACTTAATTGTCGGTTAATTTAACTTTATTCATTAGGTAATTTGTCTATACAACTATTTGCATGGACGGAACTCCGTTTTTTGCTTTTTGATGGGTTGACTTTCAATAAAAAAACTCTGGAGCAGATTTGGACCTGTTTCACTTAGAAATTCCTACATTAAAAAATTGTCCGCATTTGGAAAATTACACCTTGAACTCGGACTATTATACTTTAGTACAATAACTGGCTTTAAAAATTATTTAAAGTACGAATTAACTAGTTCTTTAGTTAAAATAGTCAAAATTCTATTTCTATGTTACAGGAATCTTTGTGACATCAAACAAAATGGCCGACTGAACCTAGAACAGTTCGCCCTGGCCATGCATTTCATCATGCAGAAGAAGGAACTGAACGTCGAACCACCACCCACACTTCCACTGGAACTGGTGCCGCCCTCTTTCAGACCCTCGCCCGCCGGAATGACGGACACTGGCACTAGCACTCATGTAGGCAAAGCTATTTTGTACTAAAGTCTAACTAGAAATTGTTGAACCCTGAGACAGACCAGGTGGCGTGATTTTTGTGACTACTCGCTCTACTTTTGATGTAGGCAAAGCTATTTTGTACTAAAGTCTAACTAGAAATCGTTGAACCCTGAGACAAAACAGGTGGAGTGATTTTTGTGACTACTCGCTGTCCTCTTGATGCTGGCAATTGGTTCTTTTTGTGATGAAACTGTGTGTTTAGTGTTGTCTCAGGGCACAGCACTGTTCTTGGTCAGCCGTTACTCAGACAAAATGTCTGCTTGTGTTGGCCTAAGGGGGGCACTATTTATTATCGGCTGCTGAAAATAGTGTTTCTATATTATGTGTCCGGAAATTGATCTGGAAATGTGAAAGTTCTTTAACAGTGTGTATTTGCAAAAGGTAGAGAATTCATAGCTGTAGAACCCAAAATTCAAAAGCTGAAAATCCAGAGTCTAATGAATTACCCTGTCAAAGAGCTACGAGAGTTATCGGGCTGATGGTTCAGCTCAGATTAGGTCAATCATTCATGCTAAGATATTTGATATCGATTAGCAAAAGCACAGATTGAATGAAATAATTCATAAGTAATATTGAACATATTGTGCACTCTCGCATATGTTTTTGATTTTCTAAGTAGGGAATTTTTTTCCAGGAGCCAGATTTGGTTGCCATGCTAGCAGCAGTCGGTGGCAGTGGTGGGACAGCCAACAAAGACATTGAAACAGTCACCAAAGAAATCGAAGCTTTACAAAAGTGATAAAATATTTTGACATAATTTGTATTGGTCAGATCAGGTTTTTTAATAGATTGATGCACATTGATTATATATTAACAAGTTGAGTTGTGCGTCTTTCTCTTTGTGAATGTCTTTTAATTCCGAGCTAAGATATTTCCGTCCAGCTATTATTCCGTCCGGAATTATGTCTACAGTCAGACGAAATTGATTCCTGTCCTCTGGACGACCTAAAATGACCCACGAATTAAGCAACCAGGCACTTCAAACAGTTGCAAGCTGGGATTGGTATTGTAGCAGTTCCCAGGGCGAGGTCGAATTTTTTTGGATTTATTCCGAAATACACACGTTTGAGGGATCGGAATGACTCACCGAACGTGGTTTGCTTGCGAAAGTTATCAGTAAACGAAGTAACGTAACAAACTGATCCTGAAAAATTGAACAACAGAAAGATAAAATACTTGACTGGATCAGTGGATCACTATGTTAAATGAAAGATGGGTGTAAATTGTAGTCACAAGGAAATCTTTTGCGTCTAATGGCAAAAAACGGTCAGTTGGGGACGCTTAGGAAAATTTTTTGAATTTTGGACAAAATTTGGTGAATTGGAGAGTTATCAGATTTTTTTCTGCCGAATTTGTTTTAGCAAATTGGCTAAAACGACCAAAAAAGTTTTAGCAAACTCTCAAAAATTTTCGCCAATGCTACCGTTTTGGCCCAAAAAAACCCCGGTTGTAACTGTTGTAATTTGTTGGCATCCGTCTTTTTTGCACACTGTTGCAGTTTTTGCACTTTGTTAATTTGGCATTTTGTTAACACTAATTATGTAATTGCTTGGTTATAGGCAGAAGCGTCAACTAGAAGCGGATATTGTTCAGCAAGAGGCGGATTTGACCATTCGAAATTCGGAAATCAAAAATCTGGAAGTTGAATTGGCAACCCTGAATACGTCCGTGGGCCAGTTGGAACGACAAAAATCGGAGGCTCAAAAGCGACTAGATGCATTAGAAGAACAGGTTTTGTGCTTTTTTGTGGATACGTTTATTATGAACGTATTGATTATGACGTGCATTTACCTTAGTTTCGCAGAGAACTAAACTTCTGAGTCTGAGCTTAACCCCGAATAAATTGATTTAGTCAAATCGCAGCTAAGCCCCAGTCTTAACTGAATTCTACGCACTAACTAAACTAGAGTCTCCATTGCTGCATTGCATTTTAAACCGATAATAGGGAATTTAAGCCAGAGCTAAGTTGGTTTTTGCTAAACCTTAGCTAAACCGATTTGGTGCAGTCTACCGATAAAATCAAAACCTTTAGTATTAAAAGCCATCGTATTGCTGCTGTGTTTATCACTACATAATGAGTAAGTATTTTACTTGTTTCAGCGGAAAGCGTTGCAGGACAATCTAGCCGATTTAAGAAGACAAATAACTGCGGAACAGATTGAGGTAGGAACAAAATGCTTTATGTTATGATACTTCTAATAATGTTGTTTCACTGTAGTCTCTCTTCAAACACATTTCCTGTTGTTTATTCTTTTTTTTATACATCAGATTCTGTCTATGAGATTTAGTTTTGTATATTTTCTGATAAAACTGAAAATTAGAACGAACCTGAACGGCATGAGAATGACTTGTCTGTCAATTTGTGGTTATTTGCCGAATTTAAAGAATGTTCAAGATTATTTTCTGTAAAATTGTTAAAATTGTAAAAGCAAGTCTCGTGGAGTCGTAGGAAATAAATAAAACAGATAAGAGCGATGTATATTATATTTTGCTGTGTATAATTTTAGGTTCAATCTATGAAAGCTGAACTGGATTGCTCTGCCGTAAGTTTTAACAATATTATCAAGACAAGTTTTGCAGACACTGGCAGAATTCGCTGATATTTAGTCACCTAAACTAAGTTTGAGCATATTATAAATGTGCTCGTTTATTTATTTATTTTAGGTTATAACAGATCACGGTAACAACCATAACGGTAACAGGTAACAACAGATATAATGTCAGCCAGTCTGTGGTTGACACCAGAGTCTGACAAAAAACAGTTGCACCACTTGATAAAACGAAACATGTGATTTCGTCACCAAAAACCAAAAGAATAGATTTCAACTATCAAGAGTACAGCAAATAGTCACAGAAGTCTTGCCACTAAATCTAACATAACTGGCGCATCTTTTTTGTCAGATTTTAGATTTGATTGAGTAATAGAATTTATGAAAATTTCAGTCACAAGAACACGAATTGAATCAGAAGCGTATTGAGCTGCAAAATTTGCGTGAAGAGGAAGCCAAGCTGGAAGTGAAAGTTGAGATGGAGAAAACGAGCCTGGGAAAAGTGTCGCAGCAGCAAGATTCTGTTGAAGCACAAATTGAACAGGTATGAGACTCTACGATATTGCGAGTTTAGTATTTTAATCGAGTGTGAAGGTTTTTGCTTTATTTAATGATTTTCATCGCAGGCTTACTACAGTATAAACTATGTACGGCTGCATAATTCAATGTAATAATTTGGCTCTATTTTGTATATTTGAACAGTTTTTCAACAATATGAAAATATTCTTATTATATAATAACTATTAATTATAATTATATAATGAATTATTGTCGTAATATGATTATTGATATATGCGACATGCATCGCTTGTGCTGTGTAGCAAGAAATAGGTAAAAATGCTGTCTTTTCCCATGACATGCACTTTCGGTGGAATTCATAAAGCGGTCTAACGTTAAAACCAGTCAAAGCTAAGGCATTCTATGGCAGTAATTTAGAATCGTAATGAAAAATTGTACACGCATTGCATAGGTGAGAATGTTGCCCTTAGACTGCGTTTATACAGCAAGACTGAGCTAAAACGGCCTTTATTCATTCCACCGTTTGTGTCTACACTTGTAACATAATGTCTCATTGCAGGTGTTGTCACATATTCAACATATGAAGGACCACAACGCCGCACTGACGACTAAACTGGGGGTCCTCGATGAGGCTTTGGCCAGTGGCGATCGGCCCAAGGTTGACTCTAATCCCTCACTAATGTCTCAAGACGATCTCGTGCTAAATCTGGTATGGGAAACATGTTATGGTGCTGTGACATTGATGTTGTTGATATTCTAGTGGTTTGTGAGTGTTTCCCCCTCCTCGTGTGTTGTACTGTGCTGTGCTTTCAGTTTGTATGCTGTGTAGTGTCTGTTGGTCTCAAAACTTGAAGAAAATTTTCGAAGCCTCCTTAAAACTTCGAAGCCTCAAGAAAAAATTGATTTTGGTTTCCATTTTTAGGTCAAATTTAGTCAGATGATGACTTTTCGGAAATTTCTTCCGACCAACCACAAATTCCAACGCGTGGACTTTACAAAATAATTCACCTCTCCTCTGTCCTCTATGAAAGTTTTACAGCATTTTAGCGAAATGTTTAAAAACAATTAGTAATTGTTTTGCAATTGCGATAGTTTTTTTACGATAAGAACCTGCCGCTACCCACGTTACGATTTCAAAATTTCGGTATTATAGCAGATAATCCATATTATCCAAAAAACAGTCCTAACTAAATAGATGAGCCTGAGCGTAATCAGTGCAGTTTCTCAAAATCTGACTGGAAAGATGACTTTTGATCACACAGACAGAACACAGCTTGATACAACATTTGCCAAGCAGTCAGTTCGCAAGCTCTAGTCTGTCTAGCATGCTGATTGGCCGCCTGCTTTGTCGACTAGCAATCTTGAGTGACTTTCACTTTGAGATGACCAATAACCCTGGCTCGTTGTACTATCAATCAAGAGTAAACAATGGTATCTGAAACTCATTCTGATTATTCCCCTGACTAAAGTGACCAGAAATGGCTGAACCCTGAAACAAAACGGGGATGTGATTATTAAAGCTACTCACTGTATATAGTCCAGGGGTTTTTTTTTTCAAAACGGCCAATGCTCAATTTGTGCTCATTTTTAAATTTCGATGCTCATTTTTAAGTTCGAATGCTCAAAATTTTTTGACGTTTTTTTCGCCGTGTTTCATTGTCAAAACATTAAACAACACGTATGCAGTCTTTTGCTTACAAATTCTTCTTCTTCAACCGGAGAAAAGGGGGGGCTACACTAATTTTTTAAAAGGACAATTTATGGGGGTTAAGGCCGATCTGGGGTAACGTAAACTATTTTAACGGGAAGGACGGTTCCCGCAAAAAATTTTGTGGGGATGACCATTCGATTTCTTGTAATAGATTAAAATGCACTTCTTCGCAGTTTTAATACTAAATCGCAGTACTATCTTTTTCGCAGTTTTAATACTAAATTCGCAGTAGAAACGCAAAAGCTACATCTTTGCGGGGATCTGGAGGTAGCAGGCCCAGTAAAAAATTGGAGACTTTTTCATTTTTTTGCCAAATTTAGTGAACTGGAGACGTAGCAAATAATTTTTTCCGAAAGGAAAATTAAAACAAAAGATTGGAACGCCACATCGGACAGTGTGTTACACAAATAAATGCAGCATAGCAGTGGCGTACCCAGAAAAAAATTTCGGGGGGGAATGACTTTTCGATTTATTGTAATGGGTTAAAATGCACTTTTTAGCAATTTTAACACTCATAAAAACGCCTTACAAACGCAAAATTAATAATCCACAAGGCTGCAGGGGTCTTGGAGCAGCAGCCCCCAGAAAAAAATTGGGGAAATTTTCGATTCTTCGGCCAAATTTAGTCAATTGGAGACGTATCAGAAAATTTCCGGCCGGACCATGAAAACCAAAGGACACAAGGTTACAGGGGTCGGGGGGCGGCAGCCCCCGGAAAAAATTGGAGATTTTTTCAATTTTTAGACTGAATTTGGTCAACTGGAGACGTATCAGCAATTCCTTTTGGCTACGTCTTTGGGCAATATCAGCAATGCTCAGTTGATGCTCATTTTTATTTTCCAATGCTCATTTTTATGTTCCCATGCTCAAATGAGCACAAATTTGAGCAAAAAAAACCGTGGTATATACTCTTGAGAGTTGCCATTCGTTCTTTTCGTAATGAAATCGCGTGTTTCTTTTTGGCTCAGAGTCCAGTATTTTTTGGTCAGAGTCAGACTTTAGTGAAACACATGGAGCGGAATGCATAAGGCCAGTATAACGCTAAATGCCAGTCTTATCCACGTTTTATTTCATTAAAATAAAATATCGTAACGAAAAATTTTACACTTATCAATATCATATAGGATAGAATGTTGCCCTTAGACTGCGTTTGGCAACACTGAGCTAAGACTGCCTTCATGCATTTCACGCCTTCACGGATATTGTTTACTCTTGGTGCTATTGTGTTTGTGAGTTTGTGTGTGGTGTGGCTTGCAGCATGCACCAGCTGGAGCACGGTCTAAGCCTCGCCGCCCCGCCCGCCCCATTCTTCCTGCACACCAACGACCCCCTTTTGCTTCTCACTCATTCGCCAGACCCGCCCCCCCTGCTTTTGTGCAAAAGTCGGCATGGGTCAGTTTGGACATCTCAGGATGTGCTTGTCGTCTTGTTTGTTTTTTGACGTTGTATATAGCCTAGAATAATTGCTGTGTTTGTGCAGTATATACTTTGATATTAGTTAATTTTAGCAGAAGCACAGAGGCAAGCGATATTAAGATGTTATCAATGAATATATCTTGTGAGTTGTGACCTGTTCGTACTCGTTTTTAGTCTGGCTCTTGTAGTTTTGTTCCTCTACAAATAGTCTGGAAAATTGCTTGTGCGAAAATATTTCGCGTGGACAAACTTGTAAGTAAAATCCAGTTTTATGCAAAACTTGGTCAAAAAATTTTTGTCAAAAATCAGCTGACAAAATTTTGTCTCTGCCTCTGGCTTTTATTCGTAATGGCAGAGTCTTTGGTAGTTGAAATTTTTGAAAACATTTCAAAGAAAACACAACCATTCAGCTCCATGACTGAGCCGCCGCTGTTAATTAATTGATTAATCAATATTTAGGAAATTAATTAGTCCTCTTGATCAGCAACTAGTAAAATATATAATTTTAGAAGAACATATTCTTTGTAGCCTGTGGCATATTTAATGAAGAAGTTAGTTCATAATAGTACCATCTTTGCAACGTAAATTTTGCTAAATTGACTTTACAGGAATAATCTTGAGTTTGCAGCAGTCACTTTCTGTTTTAGCCCGAAATCGCCCCCCTAGCAAGCTCTAGTCATCCCAGCTCCCAGGCAAATCCTTCCTTCAGTTTCTCACACGCAGACACTCCACAAAATACCACCACTGAAGATCCTTTTCAAGCCAGTGAGTTTTTGCTGGAAAGGCGTCGATGATAATTACTGACCAATCAGTGGCATAGTTTTTATGGCTCTTGCTTAAACAATGCCTAATTAGATGAATGCCAGACTTTTAGATAACTTTTTTCATGCTTGATTGCTTCGAATAGCAATAGTTGCAGTGAAAATTTTCGGACTCTTTCTTGCATATTGCTACTTTTCTGTACAGTGCAACTTTTTTTAGTATATTATCATGTAATTTATTATTATTGCTGTTTGTTAGATGATCCATTTGCTGGCGAACCTGATCCTTTTGCAAATCGCGATCCCTTCAAAGACAGCGAGGTGGGAAATATTGCTCTGCTTATCACAGCATTCTTTAATGCCAGTTTTTTACCCCTTTTGCGGGTTAGACACTTGGGTATGTTATTTTTGCTAAAAAAACAACATTTTCCAACACAAAAAATGTGAAACGTTAGTGAAAAATATTCTCTATCAAGTAGTCCATGAATCACATATAACCAGCTCACTAGTATCATTTTCAGACCGAACCTGATCCATTCAAGCATAATGATCCATTCAGTGGCCAAGCGGATCCTTTTGCAAGCACCAGTGCGCCCGCGGACGGATTTGGGGTGGGTTCATGGGCGTTCTGTTGCATACTGTTGAGAGCTAGTGCAGGGATATTTGGAATAGTGTCTTTACTACCATGTGTATTATACTAAAGTCTGACCAAAAAAAGCTGTACCCTAAAACAGAGCCATAGGCGTGTGATTTCAGCACGAAAACAAAACATTTTAGCCATAAGGATCACAGCAAGTAATCACGCCACCTTTTTTGTCTCGAGGTTCAGCAATTTTTGGTCAGTCTTAAGCCCGGTTCATAGTTGTCCGTAAGGGCTGTCCGTGTCGGAGTCTGTGTCCGTGTCCGTAAGAGTAGTTTGATTCACAGTTGTCAGGCCGGATGTCCGTAAGAAATTGTCCGTAAGGGCTGTCCGGATGTCCGGAAGGTAAGTTGAATTCTGTTCAACTTTTGTCCGTGTCTGTAAGGAAATAGCCAATCAGATTGTAGCCTTTATAGTCACGTGTACGTGCGTGCAAATAAAATTCCTCCGCGCATAGTAAAATAATGCTAAATTTGTCGTAATTTCAGCTAAACAGCTTGCTTTTTATGAGCGCTTGCTTTCACCTTTCAGAAAGTCATCTTTCAGAAAAGATTTTCTCAACGTTCACCTTTCTACTGAAATTTCTCAACGTTCACCTTTCAGAAAGCTAAAATGGTGGAACGTTCACCTTTCAGAAAGTTTAAACTTTGCAACGTTCACCTTTCAGAATTAAAATTTGGAAGTTTATACTTACCTAATTATATAATATGCATACCAAACAATCATAAAAGTATATACATTTAGGCCCAAGTCCTATATCCAGCACTTTCTTACGTGGGCCTTAACTATTATCTATTCGATAAGCACACAAGAATTATTAAGTCATAATTTAACCCAATTTTTGTTACGCAAATTCTGATGAACTGTGTTATTCGGCTGATTTTGCAATTTTATTTCTTTTGCTAAGATTTTTGATGGTTTGCGAAATTTTATTCCAATTTAGTTTAAACTTATATACTTCTGGGTGTTCCAATACACGCAGATTGATCCAACCCAACCCACCACCCATGACCCAGGTCCACCCGTGGGCAAAGGAATGGGCCCCTACTTGTCCGTAAGGGCTGTTCGTGTCCGTAAGAGTCTCAAAATTTGGCCGGAGAAGCCCCCCCCCCCCCCAAAAATTTTGAGCCCGTTACATGTATGGGTTCCCCCTTGCCAGCAGAGACCGAACGGAGACGAAATTAAAAAAGTTGCTCGTTACTAAGGGCCTTTTCATAAAAAGATTAAAAATCGAAGATTAAAATAAATCTTTTTATGAAAACGACATTTAAAAATATTAAAAATTCATAGATTGATTGCAGCGTGAATTTTTGGGTTGCCGACCCCCAGCGAAGCAGGGGTGCAACCCATTGTATTCATATTCCTGTTGTTGTTGTTGGGTTGCCGACCAGTTGCGAAGCAAAGGCAACCCTTTTGTATCTGAAATGTCTGTTATTATTAATATTATTAATATTATTACAAGTCTAGTGCGTCTAGTATAACTTATTTCGACCAGAGCTTACGTATTCCATTATATGTTAAGTCTATTCCATTTAGCATTTTAAAAACAGAAGTTTCACATATTTTATCCTAATTAGGTAACTAAAATTACACTGGATTATCCAATATATTATGGTTTAGTCAGCCCCATTTAGCAGCAGATTTAAAGCTTCATAAGTTTGCTGCCAAACTATGGACAAAACATGCAGATTAAGTGTATACGGCGCGCAGATCAAATTAAATGTATACGTATAAAAGAGTACTGACAGACATCAAACAATAAATCGGCGTTAGTGAATAATTGATCAAATAATGTTGAAATGAATAATTGATGTTCAAAAAATGTTGAAAATAAATGTCTCCGGCTGGGCTCGATCCAGCAACCTCTTGGTTATCAAACCAATCCGCTAGTCCATTGCGCCACAGAGACCGCAAGATCAGGATGTTTAAGGTGGTAGTTGCGTTTTCGAGGTTTTTGTGATTTCTATGTAAACTTTGCGCCACCAGTACTCAAGTTATACGTGACGCCTGACCATAAATTTTTGGGACAGTATTGTAAAGGTCAAAATCCCCAGGCATGTCTCTCACTTTTTTGAAATTTCACCTGTGGACATTTTTAGAGGGTTTTAATTACAAGAAAATATCTTAAATTTTCGGTGCGTTTTCTTTTCAGCTATTTTCTCAGTAAATTGACTAGTTATTAAAAAAGTGGGGGACATGCCTGGGGATTTTAAACATGTCAAAAACCTTACCAACTTTCAGCTCCAACAGGTAATCGTATGATTCAGAGCTGTGGCGCAAACTTTTTGTAAAAAATTTTAATATTTTGGAAAGGACCTTTCTTTAGTCGCTTATACTGGCAAGAAAATCACAGGTTAAATTTCAATGCATGGCATACATTTAGGAAAGATATTGTTCTACCTAATGCAAAAGACCGCTTGTAATTTGAATCTGTAAACGCTGAGCAATGGCTTTTTAAAAAAACACCTAAAAACGCAATTACCCCCTTAAATGCCGCTAAGTAGTTTACGTAATAATGCTTTAGCACTGTGGACCTGGGCCAAAAATTTAAAAATTTTCCACGAACAAATTTAGTTTAAATTTTATGCTTGTGTGAATAAGGGTTACTGTGCAATTATATTGGCAAGTTTGAATCCGAATTATTATATTTATCATTTTGCTTAGGATAGTTTATATCCTATTAATTACAAGTCTAGTTGGTCTAGTTTAGACTAGTTAGACAACATCCGTAAGTACCATAATGTTTTTAATAACATTAAGAAATTTCAATTTTTTCAAATTTTAGCATTAGGGTACCGACAGTGAGATTTGATCACACATGGTGTGATCTACGTAGTCAGTCCTTTTTATCAAGGGGTTTAAGGGGCATAACTCTTGACACCGTAGTGGTACGGCGATAATTTTAGCATCTTTTTTTAGCAAATTGTCTGAGCTTTAAAATGATGGGTGACATGTCGTCGTGACGTAACGTTAAACGTGCGTCAAAAATTATTATTCAAAATTTTGACGTGTTTTTGGGTATTACGCCTTCATGTAACATATCATTTGAAAGTGCCAGAATTTGTCTTTCACGTGACCCTATTTTTATGATCCTACGACACTCATAGCGAAAGTTACGACCCTTTTTCTGATTAACCTAAAAAATAACTAACTACAAAGAGTGGTCAGTCGCGGAGGATTCGCGGAGTAAAAATAACTCCAATTTACGCCCTGGTTAAGAGATAATTACAGCATAGTGCAGTAAGACGAAGCGTTGACGTTTCTTTTACATCTTTAGATGGACCCGATAATAAGTACTGTGTTTTCATTAGCATCGTATTAGACGCTGCTGGATGCAACAAAAAAATAACTCTGCTTTACGTGGCGTATAACTTGGGAACCAGACGAGTACATGCGAAATGAAAGGTAAACGTCTGGATAACAAGTATAGTTCTTTCAAATTCTGGGTATCGTTTGTCCAGACTTCCATTATCATTATGATTAGGATAGTGTATATATATTAATTATTAATCCTTTGGCGTTTTATGTTGCCACTTTTTTGTATGAAATGCTTTATGGATATTGACCAAACTTTGGTGGAAGGGTCCCCCCCTTGAGTACTTGCACCCCCCAACTTGATGGACTCGTGGCCCCTCGGGGGGCCGGGTCACGTGACCTTGAAAACTGGATCTGGTGTGTATGGACGAAACCTGTTGGGTTTATGTTTCAGCCATTAGGGGGTGTAAAAAGTGGGTTTTAGGGGTCGAATTTTCGAAATTTGGATTTTGACGTCCATAGGGGTAATTTGGACCCCGGAACACGAATCCGAGGTCCATTTTCGTCTACGACCCCTCGGGACCCTTCCATGACCCCCCTAGGGCACCCTGCCCAGAAGGTCCCCAGGGGTCAAATTTTCGAAATTGGGATTTTGACGTCCCTAGGGGTAATTTGGGCCCCGGAACACGAATCCGAGGTCCATTTTCGTCTAGGACCCCTCTGGACCCTTCCATGACCCCCCTAGGGCACCCTGCCCAGGGGGTCCCCAGGGGTCAAATTTTCGAAATTGGGATTTTGACGTCCCTAGGGGTAATTTGGGCCCCGGAACACGAATCCGAGGTCCATTTTCGTCTAGGACCCCTCTAGACCCTTCCATGACCCCCCTAGGGCACCCTGCCCAGGGGGTCCCCAGGGGTCAAATTTTCGAAATTGGGATTTTGACGTCCCTAGGGGTAATTTGGGCCCCGGAACACAAACAGAGGGACCTCTACCTAGAATAGAGGGTCCTTTGCTTAGAATAGAGGGTTCTCTACCCACTGTCGGCAACCCGTTGTAGCCACCCGACTAGTCTTTTTTTCCTGTTAGCAAAAGTTTGTTACTCGTTTTTCTCTGAAGTTACTGGGGGGATTGGTCCCAAACTTTGGTGGGGGGACCCCCCCTATGAGTAGTTGTGCCCCCCACCTTGGTGACCCCCTGACCTCACTGGGGGCCGGGTCACGTGACCCCCGAAACCGATGGAACACAAGGGGGGACCCTTGTGAACTTGAAAAATTTTTTTTCAAGGATTTAAACAAAAAACTGTCTCTAGGGCTAGTTTTGGCCCCTGAACACGAATCTGGGGTTATTTTTTACCTAGGACCCCCCTGGACCCCCCCTATGACCCCCTTAGGGTACCCCCCCTTAGGGGGTCCTCGGGGGTCAAATTTTCGAATTTGAGGTTTTGGTGTTTTTAGGCGTAGTTTGGGCCCCTGAACACGAATCGGGTTATTTTTTACCTAGGACCCCCCTGGACCCCCCTATGACCCCCTTAGGGTACCCCCCCTTAGGGGGTCCTCGGGGGTCAAATTTTCGAATTTGAGATTTTGGTGTTTTTAGGCGTAGTTTTGGCCCCTGAACACGAATCTGGGGTTATTTTTCACCCAGGACCCCCCTGGACCCACCTATGACCCCCTTACGGTATATACCCCCCGCTAGGGGGTCCTCGGGGGTCAAATTTTCGAATTTGAGATTTTGGTGTTTTTAGGGGTAATTTGGGCCCCTGAACACGACTCTGGGGTTATTTGTTACCCAGGACCCCCCTGGACCCCCCTATGACCCCCTTAGGGCACCCCCCCCCCCCCTGGACCCCCCTATGACCCCCTTAGGGTACCCCCCCTTAGGGGGTCCTCGGGGGTCAAATTTTCGAATTTGAGATTTTGGTGTTTTTAGGCGTAGTTTTGGCCCCTGAACACGAATCTGGGGTTATTTTTCACCCAGGACCCCCCTGGACCCACCTATGACCCCCTTAGGGTACCCCCCGCTAGGGGGTCCTCGGGGGTCAAATTTTCGAATTTGAGATTTTGGTATTTTTAGGGGTAATTTGGGCCCCTGAACACGAATCTGGGGTTATTTGTTACCCAGGACCCCCCTGGACCCCCCTATGACCCCCTTAGGGCACCCCCCCCTAGGGGGTCCTCGGGGGTCAAATTTTAGAATTTGAGATTTTGGTGTTTTTAGGGGTAATTTGGGCTTCTGAACACGAATCTGGAGTCAATTTTCGTCTAGGAGCTTCCTGGGTACCCCTATGATCCCCTCAGGGTACCTCCCTCCTAGGGGGTCGTAAGGGGTCAAATTTTCGAAATTGAGATTTTGGTGTTTTTAGGGGTAATTTGGGCCCCTGAACAGGAATCAAAGGTTTATTTTTGCCTAGAACCTCCCTGGACCCCATACAGCCCCCTCAGGGTACCCCTCCTCCCTAGGGTGCCCTCAGGGGTCAAATTTTCGAAATTGAGATTTTTATGTTTTAAGGGTAATTTGAGCCCCTGAACACAAATCCAAGGTTCGTTTTTGCCTAGGACCTTCCTGGACCCCCTAGGACCCACTCAGGGTACCCCCCTTCTAAGGGTTCAAATTTTCGAAATTGAAATTTTGGGGTTTTTATGGGTAATTTGGGTCCCTGAACATAAATATCAGGTTTTTTACCGAATATAGACGATCTTTTGCCTATAATGGACGGTCCTCTGCCTAGAATGGAGAGTCCTCTGACTAAAATAGAGGGTCCTCTGACTAGAATAGAGGGTTCTCCGCCTAGAATAGAGGGTCTTCCGCTTAGACTACAGGGTTCTTTACCGAGAATGGATGATTTTCTGCTTCGAACACTAGGTTATCTGCCTTTAGAGGGTTTTCTGCTAGAAATAGAGGGTCCTCTACCTAGAATAGAGGGTCCTCTGCTTAGAATAGAGGGTCCTCTACCTAGAATAGAGGGTCGTCTGCTTAGAATAGAGTGTCCTCTGCGTAGAATAGAGGGTCTTCTGCCTAGAATAGAGGGTCCCTTACCGGTCGGCAACCCGTTGTGGCCTACTGGCGA
>JASANF010010488.1:0-13652 GCA_030248245.1 Trissonchulus sp. WLG1_4 | reverse complement strand
CCAAAAGTTTTAGTTGTTCATCGGTAAACTCATTGGCCATTGCATGGAACTTTCCAAGTCCCTCCTTGGCCAAATTATCGACGAGTGCTTCCAGTGAGCTGGTTAAAAATTGGAAGCTATCGACAAAGCGAATTTTCCAGCTCCCATCACTGGGGTCCCCTTCGTCGTCTTCATCGTCGTCATCAGCCTCAGCCTCGTCGTCGACAAAGGGGTTACCACTCTGAGGCTGTTGAGGCGCACGCCGTCGACGAGCTTTTCGTTTCTTGAGCGAAAAACTCAAGTAATCTTCCATTCCTTTCGGAATGCAATCCATTACCAGCCCCAGTTCGTTGCACAGCAGACCAATTTTCTGCATAATCAGATGGCCATCATATCGACGTAAGTTGTGGATGGCCACCACAATATCGCGGCTGAGTTTAAAGCCCATATTACACTTATTGTGGGCGGCGCCGCGGTACCGACCACAGAAATGGCAATGGTCGCGTGCTTTGGGCTCATTTGGAGCAAAGGGCTTCGAGCAGAGGTAACAGTCTTTTTGATTGCGGTGCTGCTCTTCTTCGGCAATCGTCAGATTCAGAGGTTGAGCATGGGAAAAATTCTGCTGGTAATCTTCGTTTTTCTGCAAAACTGTTTGGAGAAATTTTTCCACACAGTCCTCTCCCCGGTAGATAGTGCTCTGCTCCAGTTTCTTCTGAGCTCCACAGCAGTCCATTACCCCAACCAGTCCAAAGCCACAAGGGGTATGCTTCTGGTATTTTTGGGTAAAGGAGGCACTATTTGGTGGAGGGCAGCCTGGTAATTTTTCAGTCAGGCATTCAAAGTCCGCGTAGAGCACGTATGGGACTCGTTGCATACGGTGGAGATTACTGAACTTGAGCCACTTGTCTTCTGGCATCTCCACGCGGGTAGGGTCGTTCTTCTGACACAGCTGCATGTGAAGAATTTTTTTTTCTTCACTATATTGGGGTAATAAACAGCGAGGACAAAAATGTTTCTTGTGTTCGTGACGGTTCTGATCGTACAATAGTCTGTCCAAGTTCTTGATCCAACAGTAATGCTGCTTTGAACCTGCCGTCAGCAGCAGGAGATCGATGTGGGGACATCCGTTTCGTTTTGAAATCAGCAGGGGACTGACATCTGACTTTTCCATTCCGTAAACGTTGATACTGAGGTTGTTTTGCTGCTCAAACTTCGAGATATCACAGACCCCCACCGGGAAATCAATACCAACGAAGTTCAGTTCATTCGCAAACGGCAAATAGTTACTGACACGGTGACCGTTTCTAGCTGCAGGGTGTAAGGCGGCTAACACGCTCCATTTGAAACACTGATTGTCATCATTTTGGATATTAATCACAGCTTCCTTTTTCGCAATATATTCAGGCAAAGGCAAATAGGACGATCCTCGTAGTGGTTGGTATCTGGCCAGATGCAAATCGAGGTGGCCAATAGTTTCAACTATCCAGCCTGAGCCACGCTGAATAAAAGTCTCGACACTTGCTAAAATTTCTGGAAAAGCCGCCCTCACTTCTTCTTCGATGTTGGAGCCTCGAAGGATTACTCTGTTTTGAGCGTTAAAATGGGCAGCTATTCGCTCATTTGGGTCATTGTCTCGACTAAACTCCACCTGGAGGCTCATCCACATTTTTATTCCGGCATGCTCTTCCAGTGCGGAAATGATAGTATCCGCAATAGCGGACACTTGGGAATAGAGAAAACTGTGGGGATCCATGCCATACTCGGGCGCAGTCAAGCAAAAAGTCTGAAGGGAGCGCCCAAGGGCTACTTGCGTCGCCTGAGTACGTTTGCGGGGCTTTTTGGGTTTGGGGACTGTCGCAGGTTCATGGGAAGGGGGAGGAGTGGGACGTTTGCGAGCGTGAATTTCCATATGCTTGGCCAATTCAAACGCTCGAGCAAATGATCGCCCGCAGATACCACAACTCGCGGCTTTGACTTTGTCGTGTACTTCTCGGTTGTGGCGAAGAAGACTTTTTCGCTGACCGAAAGTTTTGCCGCATGTCAAGCACTGATTGGCGACCTGAAACAAACAATACTTATATTGTATGTCTAACAAACAGTACTTGCTTGTTCCACAAAGTAATACTTTCCAAATAGTAATAATTTGGTTTTCATTTAAATTCATTCACCATTTTCTTGTTTATATGATATCGATATCTAGTCACAGCTCATATAGATATAGACATTTAGAGCACAATAAGAAATATGTACGTGTAAAAAGTAAATTAATGACTTAAATGTGGGAGTTAAAACTCACTTCATTCTGAACGCTTTGGGGAAAAGCTTCAGATTGAGCGGAAGGACCTTCAACGCGGGCGAGGTCAGAAGGAGCAGCAGGGGTAGGATTGAGGTTCGGGGCAGGTGTTGTGGACACAGTGGGGGCTTGGTGCTGAAATACACACATGTGTCAGCGTTTGCTATGGCTTCTCCTATTCTACTAGCCTCTGTGTTAAGTGTGTCAATCTCTGCAAAACTTTCACCAAGTGTTAAAGTGTTTCTACAAAAAAGGTACATTTTGTGAAAGTTTATGCTTATAATTCAAAGTTCAGTATTCAAAACTATTATGGACTAAGTTTTTGTATAGAATTTAGATAGAGAACTTAGTGTTCTGTTTAGTAATTGCATGTACGAAAGGTGATGTTTTCAATGTAATAGTGTAAAAAACTAAGCGCATATACATTAAACTTTAACGTATGCAAGAAAAACGAGTTTGCACTCAAAAATTAAAGTTCAGTGGATGTTTGTACTGAAAAGTCAACGCTGAGTGAGAGTTTGCTGGAAAAACTAAGTTGCTGTACATTAGGTTTAGTAAGTGTTTGTATTAAAAAATAACTGTAGACTGTTAGTAGTTTCTTTACGTTATGTTAGAGACAAAGTATTCTAGGTGTTTTAACTTAAAAATTAAAATTTCAGCGTTTGTATCAAAAAATAACTGTAGACTAAATGTTTGTAGTTTCTTCTTACACAAAACTTGAAATGTATGCCAGCGACATAAAGTTTATTAGGTGTTTTCACTTGAAAATTAAAAGTAAGTGTTTGTATTGAAAAGTAACTGTAGACTAAGTGCTTGTATTAAAAAATCAATTCTAAGTGAAAGTACTAAGTGTACGTTAAACTTCAAAATTTGTGTAACAGAAACTAAGTTTAGTAAGTGTTTGGATTTAAAAATTACTGTAGACTGTTTGTAAATTAAATGAGAGTTTCCGAGAAAAAACTAAGTGACGGTAAACTGGAAATTTAAGAAAGAAAACCGAATTTTGTGTTTGTAATAAAAAATTACTGTAGACTGAGTGTTTGTACTGAAAAACCTAGGTATACGTTTGTGTGCTTCTACTGAAATAAATGTGCTAAGTTAAACTAGAAGCTAACCTTCCTAAGTTTATTTTGGTCTAAGTTTACGGCCAGCACCTAACCCTAATTACGACATGGACGGTGGGTTCGTGGCAAATGGCGAGAGGTGTGCTCCCTTAGAAAGTTCGTAGTAAACTTTCATCTACTTAACCACCCCTAAATCCATTTTATGAACACAGTGCTTCGCGTTTTCTTCCCTTACTACCACCGCCATGAAGGTTGCCGACTCCATACCAAGAGGTTAGCCGTAAGCTAGATACCAGCGTGCACAGGTCCGAAGACCGTCTGATACCCTGGAGTCCTACTCTTGTAACTTGCTTAAGGTTACAAGAGACCCTAACTCAAGACACGGCTGCACACGGCAACAAAGTGCTGTGATATGCAGGCAAAGCGCGCGTTGAAGAAGCACAATGCAAGCATACCACACCGCGTCTATGTTTTAAGTTTAAAGTCATTTTAGTATTAAATTTAATAAGTCCTAAGTTAAAATTAATTGTATATTTTAGTTTTGTTTTAAAAAAGCTAAAAACCTACACTAGGGCCTGGCTCCTGTTGGATAACAGCTAGCGGCGCCGGCGGATGTTGCTTTCGCATATGCCGTTGAAGGTTGTCTTTGCGTGAGAATGGCATCTTGCAAGTGGGGCAACTGAAGGCACCCATTGTTGCAGCTTTATATTAAGATAAATCTGTAAATATTTCAGGTCTTATTAGCATCTGGTGGTAGTTCCGCGCTGCCAAATACTGCACGCTGATTGGCTACATTTTAAAGTGCGCAAGACACACTTGCGCTTGCTAGACTGTGCTTTCGTTCTGGAAACACATTTTCTTTACAACTGGAAAATAACCTATCCTACTACATTTCATATTTTCGTGAGCCTCTGCCTACGATTTTCTCCACTACACATATAACTGAAGTCATCATATGTTTAATATTGACTTACATAATCTAGCAGTGTATATAAGTGTGGGTGTGTGTATGTGCGTGCGTGTCAGAACAGTGGTCAGTAGCTGGAAAGTCTCGCTGGATTTATTACAACATGCATTGTGCGTGCGCGCACTAGCTGTGTGTGTATGTAAGTCCACTTATCTTGGTCAGTCAGACTAACCTTTGAAATGTCATGTTTGCATAGCAGCTGATAGTCAATTTTTTAATTATTACATTAAAAATTAATTGCAGGGGGTCCTGGTACATTTTCTTGGTAAATAAAAAAATTACTCCCCCTACACAGAAATTTGTTACCGCTTTCGTTCTGGAAACACAAAACGACTAAAACGGGAAAATTTAGCGTCTAACTTCATTATGTCCAAATTTTTCCTACACTGCAGTGGACACTTTGGTAGGCAGTGAGTTTGAACATGTGTGCCTGTACTGTGTGTGTGTGTGTTTAATGTCTGCTATTGGTAATGATCAATAGTAGATAAGATCGTAAGGTTATTACAACATACATTGTGATGTGTGGGTGTGTTTACAGCAGCAGCAAGGGCATTTTGATAACGTTTAGTCTGGAGGGGGTTTATTAAATAAGGTGGAGCTAAGTTACGAGGAAAGTACCGACAAGAGAAGGCGGGGCTTATTTAGGAAGGTACCTGCAAGAGGAGGTGGGGCTTAGTAGAAAGTAGCGGCCTGAAAAAAAGGCGGGGCTTAGCTTGGAGGGAAGCACCGGCTTAAGAAAGAGGCGGGGCTTAGCTTGGAGGGCGGTGCTTTACAAAGGAGGGGGCATTACGTAATTTAAATTTAGGGGGGTGCGAGGCGGTCTTTTTCAAAGAAATTTACGCAAATTAAATTTAAAATTTTTACCCCGGCGGTGTTTTTCAAAGGATTTTACGTAATTTAAATTTAAAATGTTTTAAATTTATAAGGGGGCCTGTCATTAAGGCGGCAAAGATCAAACAATTGCCCCCCTCATAACAATCCAATTTGATTGATAACTTATCAATCAAATCTCATTAGCTGTCATTCTGACAGCTGTCAATCACTTTGATTGACAGCCTCCCCGGCACCGGCACCGGGAGGTGCTCGTACCGCCATTTCTATACTACTCACATATGTTTCTACTTTATACTAAAATTTCAAAAATTTTGTTTGCTTAAATTTTGAGTTACATCAATTTCATTCACAGAAATTTGTAAAAATGTACTTCCGTGGACTAAATCTCAAGTCTCGATGTGGCAATCTTTTCATGCGTTATTTTACATGTTTTTTAGGCAATTTCTGATGTTACAATTTTTTTATTTGTATTAAATTAGCCTATTTCGTGAAAAAATTAGATTCAAAAATTTGTATATTTTTCAAAATTCGAAAAAATTCAAAATTAAACGTCCGTAACTTCTTTTCTGCATCATATAAATGCACCAAACTTAGCATTAAAATTTACCCTGTTATTGGCTATGTTGGTGTAAAGAATGAAATTAGTTGGAGTTACACTGTCAATTTTACAAGCAAAACAAGAAAAATGCAAAAATTCACGATATTGGACTACTTTGACAGTGTCTGCTGGCTAGCTTGTTAAAGATTTAAGGTAGATAATGTGCATAAGTGTAGTTTCAGTCAAGTTCTTTAACGTGAAAAAGACAGCTATTAAATTCATTGAGTTATAAAGTTATAGCACGTTATAAAAACTGTCGAAAACGTAACTACCACCTTAAGGGGATTGTCCACTTGATTCCGAAAATAGCAGTAGTCTTTGTATAGCCAAGTTTTTTCAGTTAAAGCGTGGCTATCTGGAAATCACTATAGCCATGGCAAGCAATAGCCGTGGCGAAACTGGGTAAGCGGAAATATATGCTGAAAATTGCCACAGCTGCTAACGGCTAATTTACAAATTACTGTTTAGGAATCGGCTTGGAATGTTTACTGTTTACTGTTTAGGATTAGGAATGAGTAATAGCCGGATCGCTGTTTTCACGAGACTTTTAAAAACCGTGAATCATGGTAAATTTGCCTACTTTTGTTCCTATGAGTGACCGGCAGTCTTCCAGAACAAATGTTGTGGTTTCGGACCACCAAAAACCTAGCCACTAAAATCTTGCAAAAACATTAAATTTTAAACAATTTGTAATAATGTTAAGGCTTATTTTTGCAGTCCTGAGTTCAAGAGAAATCCATTGGTACCAAAATTAAGCAAATCGGTTCAGTAAATTCCAATTTTTATTAACATAGACTTGCCATAGGGCTCGTCCAAGTTTCCATTGAAATTTTTCAGCAGATAAACCAATGATTAAGATGAGCAGCCTTCCAGAATCATGACCTCAACGTTCTACAGAATTTTGTCATTACGAATTCTACACGCTGAGAATAGGCTCGTCTGATCGCATTGTACACTGAAGATAATCACTAATTTATAAATTGAAGATAAACGCGCGATTATCTCTTAATCACTTATTAACTTAATCACCCTGCTAGAATTCCACCCGTAATGTTTAGCAACATCGCCAAGTACATACATGGCCTCTATCTACCTCACGTACTACGTAGCCTAGACCAATCTTTCTAATTTACTTTGCTTAAATATATACTTGACATAGACTTCCTAGCTGTTTCCGACAACAAAATTTTATGTTGCATAAGGAGTATGGTGGGTTTATGCAGTTAAATGTGTTATGTCATTAGGTGGCAACTAACAATCAGCTGCGGATTTAGGATGAAATACTGATTGGAAGGGGCAAAATTTTCAAACCATTTACATGATCAACTTTCTTTAAATTTTTTTTTCTATGTTATAAAGGACCAAAAGGCCAAGAGAGTCGGTCCCTTTTTCAGTACTGTTTTGGAAAATAGGAAAATTTCTGGGGCCCGTCACTTCATCTCCAAAATGCATAGTTTTCATTGCCTACAACGGAATGGGTTCAGTCACAACAGTAAACCAATGAATATGCCACCTACCGTAATCTTGGCTGCCGATCTAACTTATGTATTATTTGAGTTCGAGGTTATATAGTTTATGCTAGATTTTGACGTTACGCGGCGTCGAGGATGTGTATATAAGTTGTAAACGCGCCCAGTTTGTATGACACAGCGTACTCTGAACTTCTAAAACAGATTACTCCAGAGCTCTTATTTTCGTTTTACATTTAAGGGGGTAGTGTCGCGAAAGCAGTCGATTTTGCGCGACTGTAAAACTTGTTCAGTAAAATGTGAGAAATTGTTCTTTCTATATTTTAAAAATCTATCTAAAGGCAAATTATTTTGCCAAGTTTCAGCAAAATTGGTTTAGCATATACTTTGCAATAATGTCTCAAAGTCGGAAAAATGACGAAAAAAAAACCTATTCACATTCCATTTTTTAGTCACATTTATCAATTTTTCTGTTTAGTTTTTTACACAGGCTAACAGCACATATGTTGTAGTTTATGCACACAAAATTTAGTGCAGATTACTCTAGCGGCTGTGGAGTAATACTAGTTTGAACTGTGAAGGTGTACTTAAACTGTAAAAAAGTAACAGCAATAATGATAAATTGTGAAAAATCTAGACGCTTATTTTCAAATCAAAAGAAAAACGAACCTTCAATTTTCTTTTTTCTTATTTGTCGCAAAAAATTGTGCGTCCACACATTATGTGTACTTCACAAGCTGGCCAATCTGATATCTGGCTTGATTTTTCGAACTTTTATGTCCCTATTGTGTGATGTCTGGCTTACTAATGACGATTGGTCCAAGATATTTGGCAATATTGATAGTGTGATGTCTGGCAGTAATTATTTGATACCATACAGCGTTGGACTAGCTTCTCATTGCATGTACTACTTCAAAACAAAAAGTTCTATTTTCACAGCCTATGAGCAAAACTGCTTTCGCGACACTACCCCCTTAACTTAATAGTTCCTTGTTTTCGGAAGAAAATTAATATAATTGTAAAAGTTTCTCTGTTACCCTAGGTGCATCATTAAAACAAAAACGTTTCTTTGAACTTTAAAGTTTTATTATCCACTGGAGAGCATATTATTATATTATGGTTTTACTTCATAACATGTTTTGCTCCAACTGTGAAAAACAATTAAAACCACAGAAGCTGGAACCCTTTATTTCGCAGCGAAACCTTTACTATAAATGTGCCTGCGCATTAATTAAGTTGATCAGCATCTGCTAGGAACAATTTTATGTACGTCCATTGCGTGAACTGAAGGTTCAGTGTGGTAAACATTTAAAATCTGAAATGGTAGATACAGGTGAAAAACAAAACTGTAACAAAAGGAACCTCAGAGTCTCAGACCTTGGTTTAGGTCATTATCATATACATATTATGAAAACAGATGCAGTTGTGTCTCTGAAAATAGCTTAGAAACAATAGGGGTGGATTTCACAGAAGTAGTTTTGCTGACCATGCTTTCGAAATTGTAGCACAACAAGTCTTTGTTTTGCTGGAATTTTAGCTGAGTTAAGACCAAGGCTTGAGAAAACAAGCAAAATTTGTGCCGATTCAGCAATAACATGTAATGAACTTACGTGGAAACCATATAAAAACGTACGTAAAACCATGGTTTAGCAAAACTACGTTTTTGAAATTCCCCCTAGGTGTCTTGCTGCCTTTTGTTCACGCCACATAGCCATATGGGCAACAATAATGTACATAAAACAAAAAAGCAACTACCAAAAATCAGTAAATTGTATACCACACGTGTAGCGAAAGATAATAACAAGAAAGAGAAGCCAGAGAGCCCCCAGGGTTCTGGGGGGCGCAATGTTCGCTTTTGCTTTTAGAACTGTGCATTCTGAGCTTATCACAGGCATGTCGTCAATTTCCATCAAATTTATGGTATTTTTTTCTAAATTTGGCCAACATTATAAAATAATCGCTACTTTTTACACTGAGGCACTGTTTTTAGACCAGTTTTAAAAATTGTACAAATTTTCGCAAAACACGGTCATTTGTTTGGATGACTCGGCAATTCAATTGGTAAAGGCTAGGCTAGTCAAAATATCGGTACAAGACCCGCCTTTAAAGTTTATTTAACTGAAGTATGGATATATAAACTTTAGTATCCAGTACTACTTCACGCAATGTTGAACAGTAGCAACAGTGACGATGTGAAATAGCAAAGTAAAATTAATTCAGTCAATTTCGTTCCGGAGGCGAGGAGACTCCGGAGAAAAATTTTCAATTTTTAAGCCAGATTTCATCAAATTACGGCTATTTTTGGTAAACGGTTGCAACAAAAAATTTTCCTTTGCTCCGGGCAAAAGGGGGGATATATGCCCTGTATCCCCCCACCGTCCGCCCTTGACCCTGAACAATTTTTCTGAAACTAGGCAGGTGGTGTGTGAAACAAACAGTGCCGCGTTGTTTGAGCCGCGGCCGCCACCTTGTCGCCTTTTCAATATGGGAATAGAGCAATAGAAGCCTCAAAAATTGAAAGAATCAAAAATTTTGGGCGGGGGGCTGGTGCGACGAGCCCGCATAATGTGTAATACCGCTTCAAACTTCAAGGCGGTATTACACAAGTAACACTGAATACCTTATCGCTGACAAGTTGCACAAACAATCCAAAAATATAAACAGGTCTTTTTAATTTACTTTGTTGGTAGCTTTTTGGGGGCCATGGCCCCCCTAACAAAACAAAGGTTTAGACCCGAGAGTACACCTCAAAACTCGGACCGCAAATTTAGCACTTATCAATAGGACGGGGGTGGTCCGGTGACGGCGATCCCGTTTTTTATTTTTAGACTGCAAGTAATGGTTAATCTAGTTAATTAATTAAAAAATAAATAATTAAACTAGTAAGATTCTGCTAGTTAATTTTAAAAAGTGAAAAACATAAGCTTTTACTTTTGACAGCGCAAAGGCCCCTCTTGTCCATTGTTATTGAAAAACTGACAGTAGTTCTGGCGGCGTCATTGTGTCAAGGGTCAAATTTATGTATTTTCGCACCTGCAATCTCAAACTAGTTGTCATTTTGTAGTCTAAACGCCCTTCGTATAGTTTTTTGTTTTCTTGCCTTACCACATTTAGTTCATATTTTCTTTAATTTATTATTATTAGTGTTATTTTTCTATTCTATCGAAGTTTTGTGCCGACTTTCTGGTAAGAATAAGGCCTTTCGCTGATGTGCTGAACTGAGAGGGGGGTACCCCCCTCAGTTGAGTAGAGGGTCTTAAAGTGAAGGGGGGTCCCCACCCCTTAGTTTATTACTATGTCTTGAACTGAGGTGGGTACCCTCCCCTTAAAATCGTACATAACTGAGCTATTTTGCGCTCCGCATTGGACGAAATGCCCGAGGCGTGATATGGAGCGTTAGACTCTTCCTATTATGTACTCTTGATATATTGCATATTGCCACTGTTCTATAAGAGTTGCACATTAATATGTACTCTTGACAACAAAAGACTGACAAAAAGTTAACAAATTATTTATTAACTTATAACAAAGTTGTACATCAGAAACAGTTGGCAAATACAGGTAGGAATATAGGAAAACGTAAGTCTTTACTCAGGGCCAATTCCAAAAATGAATTAAACAGATTAAATTAAAATTTGCTTCTCTAATGAATAAAATCTCATTGTTGACATATTTTAACATTTTGTGCACAAGCGGGCGCTGTTACAAACATTTGATCCGAGGAACTACTAGGCCTCAAGTTCAAGCTTAAAAACATTTGTTATAGCACATTTTACATAACATGAATTCATAGTCAATGTCTTGAGGTATTGCAATTTTTAATCTAATCAGTTTAATCTGTATTAGGGAATTGACTCTAAGGCAACTCAGCTAAATTGACTGAGTAACATCAAGAGTACATAATAGGAAGAGTATGACACTCTTCCTATTATGCCTACGGGCGCGCGTCCAATGCGGAGCGCGAAATAACCCGTTTATGTACGGTTTTGAGGGGGGGTACCCCCCTCAACTGAAGACCCCGTACTCAACTGAGGGGGGGGGTACCCCCCCTCAGTTCGATACCCCGTTGGTGTATACCCCGTTGGACCGCACCAAATTGGTGTACCTAAGGATTATCTTAAACCGATTCAAGCTTTGGCACCCATTTTTGCAAAATTATTTACAAAAATGGTCCTTGTAGCACAGTGGTGTAGCCAGAAAATTTTTTTTGAATGAATATTTTTTAAAAAGTGTTACAATGCACTTAAGGTGGTAGTTGCGTTTTTGAGATTTTTTTGTGATTTTTATTTCTAACTTTGCGCCCACAGTACTCAAATAAGGAATCATGCTTAAGCACGAAATTTTGGCACATTAATGTAAAGGTCAAAACTCAAAATCTCCAGGCATGTCTCTCACTTTTTCGAAATTTCACCTGTATACATTTTTAGAGGGCTTATATTACAAGAAATTGTTAAATGTTTGGTCCATTTGTTGCTAAGCTAATTTTTCGGTAAATTGACTAGTTAAAACTTGTCAAAAACCTCATCCACTTTCAGCTCCAACAGGTAATCGTATGATTCAGAGCTGTGGCGCAAACTTTTTGTAAAAAATTCTAATATTTTGGGAATGACCTTTTTTTAGTCGCTAGTACCTCTAAAACAAAATGAATGGATATTTTCAATGCATGGCAGACATTTCTGTTCTACTTAATGCAAAAGACCGCTTGGGATTTGTATTTGTAAACGCTGAGCTATGGATTTCCAAAAAACGCAATTACCCCCTTAACAGCAAAATAAAGCAAAAAGTGAAACATTGGAAAATTTCGTTCAAAAACTGCTAAATTTTTTACTTGAGCGGCATCGGAAGTAAAATCGGAGCCCAAAACCAAAAATGCCATAATTAGCGTATTGCTGAGGCCCAGAGGCGAGCAAAACTGGAAATTATACTAAGATTTGTAGACATTACGGACTCTACATTTACCTGTCATTTAGGTCCAAGCAAAAAATAGTTTCTAATGCACTGATGTACCCACACGCACATGCTTTCACTAAGGCCGAAAGTAAAAAAACACAAAGCCCCAGAGTTTTATGGATCTGGGCTGGGGGCCGTAGCCCCCAGACACAGACAATTTTTTTTATTTTTAACTGGAGACACATCGGAAACTTATCGGCAGCTGAAAAAATTCAGGCCAGCTGGCCTCAATAGCTGAAAAAATTAAGGTCATGGGCTTGGTTATGGCCTAAAAACAGGTGCGGGCTGCTACAGGATAGGCTTCACTAGGATACGGGTCCCGGTTGGGAACATTCCACATTTGCACATTCCACATTTTTGCTGCAGGTAAATCTAATAAATCAATTAATCATACATAGATATTCATAGGTATAAATAGATATACTTGACTTTACTTGACTTAACGCCGGAGAGCAGGATCAACATCCGGATATACTTACATATACATACACACATAGATACATATAAAGATATACATTATACATACATACATTATACATACACTGTATACATACATAAGTAGATATAACATACATGATATATATATAACATATACGTATATATAACGTATAAGGTATATATAATATACATGGATCAACGATCAAATCTTCTCAATTCTCCCAGAACTCCCAGCTGTCCACGCTTACATTAATTTTAATAGGTGGGAGAAGAGTGTCTCCGTGTCTCACTCTTCTTCTGCAAGATTGAGGCACAATTATGTCCCAATATTCCAATCCCGTTACGTACTCAAATATAGTAAAATGGCATGTGTATATATATATATATATATATATCACTGGCGGTCCCAGACTTTGACTTCGGGGGGGGGCGGAGGTCTGAAGAATTTTTTCACTTTTTTATGATAGCGTTTTTCAGCCTTACGCTATCTTGTTATTGCCGCGGCCATACCAAGGCAATGAGTTGAGTGTGTTTGTAGTAAAAACAGTGGCGTACCCACAAATAAATGGAGATTTTTTCAATTTTTATGTCGAATTTGGTCAACTGGAGACGTATCCGAAACTTTTTCCGACAGAAAAATAAAACAAAAGATGGGAAGATTACATCAGACAGTGTATTACACAACTAAATGCAGCATAATGTACTCGTGTAGACATGCAAATGCAGCCGATGTACTTGTATATACATGCATAGGCTTTGATGAAAGATAAGAACAAGAAATAGTAAGCCACAGAGTCGGGGCGGCAGCCCCCAGAAAAAATTTTGGGAAATTTTTTGATTTTTAGGCCAAATTTGTTCAATTGGAGACGTATCGAAATTTTTTTTCGTCCGGGCAATAAAACCAAAGGGGGGACCCTTGCGTGAAATTTCAGTCGGAAAAAATTTGGGGGGGGGGGACGGCCCCCCCCGCCCCCCCCCCCTGGGACCGCCCCTGATATATATATGTGTGAAAAAGCCTACACGGGTTAATTAACGTAATTGGGTTAATAAACTTTCTACT
>JASANF010010484.1:0-46468 GCA_030248245.1 Trissonchulus sp. WLG1_4 | reverse complement strand
TAATCTTTTTATAAAAAGGCCCTTAGACATTAAATTTAATACATTTTTTAATAATTTTTTTCTAGAAAAATACATATGCATCATTAGTCATAAGTAGCAATTTCTAATGAAATCGAATTCCATAAATACGATCTGAAAAGGTCACTGATGCTCAGCACCAAGCTGGCACTGACAGTCAAGTTCGGTTTAAAAGTGCAGCTTTAGTTATAATTCCACAGTAGCAAGGGTCCTTTTATTTAATGCAAGCAACTAAGGCTAACCTTTGCTGACCCACCAGCCTGAGCCTAAGCAATAAGCCTCAGCCTAAGCCTAAGCCTGAGTCCTAAATTAAAGAAAAAACCTGCTACGAAGCATCATGAATAACTTTACTACACTAAAAAACCCTAACTAGCTTTATATTTTAAAAAAATTTGCAGCTATATCCCGGAATTTCTACGGTGTGCTGTAACGCTTCGATCAGCCTGGTCCTGGTGAATTCAGAAAAAGTTCTATAACTTTTCAAAGCCTGAACCGATTTACAAAATTTTTTCAGCATTTAGTAGCTTAGAAGTTGCTCTTTCAATAGTAACAGCAGGTTTTCATTTGATTCAGTATTTTTGACTAAATCCAATTTTGCGCAAAAAATTTTATGTAAAGTTTAATTTTTAAACAAAGTTTGATTTCCAGCTAAAGCTTACGTCCTACAAACTTCTAACCTAGCCTGTTCGAAAGAGCGTTCAATTTTGACCCCTCTGGGTTTGGGGGATATAGGGGGACTCCGGATCATTAGTCGAGAAAATGCCGTTTTTCCGACCCCTAAGTGTTTTAACACCAATAATTTAACTTCAAATTTTTATTAAAAGAGGCGACAGCTATTTTGGGGGCTAGAGATCAGATTGGGGGCATGGCTGACGATGGGGTTTCATATTTTTATTAAAAGATGGGGTAGGAAGCGAATTAGAATCGAAAATAATTCCCCACCCCCGCTTCAGTCTGACCCTATGTATATTGCGCTATGTCAATGCAGCGGAATTTCAACTCCTGCTATGTCGAATTCAGCAACGTGAACCTTGTCAATGTAAACGAATGTTTGAATGAATGGTGATGAAAGTTTAGTAGCAGTCAATAAATAACTACTTTCTGTGACAATATCGAATGAATACATATTGACTGTTTAAAAATTTTTATTCAAAATCCACAAGCACTGATACATACAAAATGCAATATTCTGCTGAAATAATAAATGTTATAACTTATGAAAAAGATTTAAAAAAGAAAAAATAGTGAAATACTGAAATAATAAATCTTTGTGGCTTACACTAAGACTTGCGAAATGAACTTAAACGACCTAGGGTTAGTAATCGTAATTACGTGTCATGACTTTTTGCTAGACAGGCAAATCGGGCAAAATTAAAACCCGTCAAAATTTCTTTTGTTTTCTAGACAGAAGTGTCATAATTTTCAATGTATAAAAGAAAAGAACTGGCGGCACGTCTAAATATTAAAGGTTTGCATTCCGCCTTATAGACAAAAGCCACGTAGACATAGCTGCACATTGACATTAAACTGTGAGGAATACGAAGAGTTGACATTCCTATTTTTTGACAGTTATTATTTATTGTTTGTTTCCGTTTGTTTGTTTATCTTGCTTGTCTTTTTTATTTTTTGTTAACTAAATTTTTAGTTTGCGCTTTGTTGATTCTTTTGGAACTAAACTTTTTTGTTTGTTTGTTATTAACATTAAATTATTTATGTGCTGTCAAATAAAACGTTGTTAATTAAAAATTAAAATTTTAAATAAAATGTTGTTGGAATGTAAAAGCTGAATGAAAGCAGCAAAGTGCTCAATATTTAATTTTTATAATTTCAAAATAAGCACATTAACAAAATTCAAATAGTGCTTTGGGCAGATTGAATACAAACATTTCTGATATTCACTGTTTTTGAAAATTTTGAACCAAATTCTAGGAAACAAATAGACTCCTTGAGCCATGACAGGCAAAGCACAATGCAAACCTATATCTGACCTGGAAATATCACGCGTATGTTATCATTTGGATAATAAGTTTGAATGCCTGGCTTCAGCAATGGACCTAAATCAAATCATTGCGGGGGTAACCAAATCGGTGGCGAATTGTACGAGGAGGTGATCTTTAGAAATATGTTTGAACTCGAGGAGCGTAGAGAAAAAAGAGAAAATATTTGTATCTTTGGGCTCAGCGAATCGCACGATAGAGATAACTTCGGCCGAGTTCGGGAAATTTTGGAAACTGCGGTCTGAAGAGGGATTATATTATAGCAGTTTGCAGAGATGCCCCCCCAAAGCTCATGTGAGTACCCAGGCTGCAAAAATTGAGATTCTTGACGCGGCTCGTGGGAAAAAATTCCCTCGAGAACTTGGAATCAGAAGGAACCTTACGTACCAGGAGCGGCTGATAAAACGCGAGGCTGCGACTGAATATAAATTTGGTAGACTTTCCATGGGCATGCGTACGTACTTTCAGCTGTCTGGCCATTTGCAAACCCAAACGGGAAAATTGGTAAAAAATTACAATTGTTCGTTGCTGCTGTATGCCGACAAAACAACCGGCAGCAATGTATCCTAATCTTTAAGATTGTTTGCGTGAGTGGTGTTAGCACTTGTCGGATTGTCTTGTTCACCCGCTCAACTTGCTCTTGTGGGCGGGGATTGAAGAAGCTACTCAGTGAGATTTCCTCTAAATTTTTCTTAACTAATTTCTTAACTAAATTTTTAACTACATAAAAATAACTTGTCTGTAGTTTAGTACGATGTAATTATTGTAGCAGATAGCCAGTTCTTTTGCTTATCGCCTATTAGAGACTTATATTTGTTCCATTACCATTTAGTCCTGCTTCCTTTATAATTACAACAAAGGTTATGGGTCCAGAAGTTTCAACGAACTCTACCTGAGCCTGACACTTTTGCTGCTCTGATTGCTGCGGTGACGGTAAACTGTACTGTTCAGGGACTCAGATAAAGGACAGTATTCACTACGCCCTACTATTACACAGAATGTCTTCTGAAGGGGGAGAAAAGTGGGTGGTAGAAAGCTTGACAGACTGTAACTGGAGCATGTGGAAATTTAAATTACTGGCAAATTTGAGGGCAAAAAGGTTGCGGGGCTATGTTGCTGGCTCAACTGCGGTGGTTCATTCGCCAGCTGTCACCAACGAGGTGCAAATGGACAAGTTAAATCGGGACAAAGCTTCCGCCACAATTATAAGCGCCGTTTTAGAGACTTTATGTTGTGATGGGATGTGAGGATGGGGTAACGAACGCGTGTAAGCGAAATCGAAAAAGCACTTTTTGTGCTGTATGCGCTATATCCGCTATGGAATTTGCTAAATGCGCTATTTGCGCTATAGCGCTTTTTGGGAGTGCTATATGCGCTATTTGCGCTATATGCGCTATCGAAGGTGCTATATGCGCTATTTGCGCTATAGCGCTTTTTGGGAGTGCTATATGCGCTATTTGCGCTATAAGCGCTATCGAAGATGCTATATGTGCTATTTTTTTGGATATGGATGAAACTTATATAGAAAAATGACCAAGGGGGATTTGAACCACCCGTTACTAGTTTTCTAGCATAACGCTCTACCAACTGAGCTACGCTGGCCTATTGGTGTTTGTGTTAATTTCTAGTGATGCTGATCTTGGATAGCGTTTATAGCACCTGAGGGTGCTATTAGCGCTATTAAGGCGCTATTTTGTGCTATTGGCTAATTTAGTGAAAATTTTTGTACTTTTTAGTAAGTATACGGTCCCTCAATAAATAAGAAAAATTTTAAAGTTATGTTTAAATTTTTGTTTGTGTTCTGGTCGACGACATAAAAAAATTGCGCATATAGCAAAACGATAGCGCATCAAATGCTATAAGCGCTTTTTTTGTAGGCGTAAAAAAAAATTTACGGTGTAAATTTGCGGTGTAAAATAGCGCTTATAGCACCTGAGGGTACCGTTATCTAATAATGCTCTGGAGTTTTAATATTAATACTAATATAAATAGTGGCCTGAAAATTTTTTAATATTAATATTGACATTAATAGAACTGCGATTTTATTTTTAATTTAATATTAATATAAATAGCGTACCCTAATTTTTTAATATTAATATTAATATATGTAAATAGAGTTACGATTGTATTTTTAATTTAATATTAATAAAAATAGCTTTCCTGAAGTTATTTTTAATATTAATATAAATAAAAGCTCAAATTACTTTTAATATTAATATTAATATAATTAATGGTGTATACAAAACAAGCCCTAAGTTTATTCTATCATGATGAACGTAATTAAATTGCTTAAACTAGAACTCGAGTTTTAACTTCTAACTACATATAGTAGAGACGCCATAAGTTAGGTTAGTTAAGTGAGTTAGTTTCCAATGATAGTATAAATAACTGAACTGTACGATTGATTTGAATAAACTTTTTTTTGATTGCAAGTAGTAATGTTGTCTACAGTAGGCTGGTGCACATTTAGACATGTCTGGTGCACTTAAAGGCATGGCTGGTGCACTTAAGGTCCTGCACCCAAATGTGCTCTAATTGCGGATTTTTTCGACTGTCAGACCTATATCTTCTGCAAACAAAAAAAAATAGTTGAAATTTCGTATATAATCTGCCAAATAGTGCACCTACACCGTCTTAAAAATTTGTAAGTGTAGTTTTTTATAGTGGTAAAATATTGCGAGCTAAGTTTGATAAAAATTTTGCCGAAAACTAGATGGTTCATTTTTGGCGTCTCTACTATACAGCTTTTTCAAGTGTAGTTGACTACAACCTTTATTGTGATTTTAACCAAGTTCTAAGTTTACCAAAAAACTTATAGTAGCAATTGACAGTATTTTTCGACCCGTGGAGCAAATACGTTGAACTGGCCTCGGACTCTGATTTCAATTTCGTTTCCTTGGCCGAGAAAATCAGTCTTAACACGGTTGATCAGGCTTAAGGGGGCGCTCCGGGAATCGGGAGTTGCCTCAAAACTCAGCAAAATGTTAATAAAACTGAAATTTTACTCTATAAGTAATTATTATGGCATGAAATATCCCTTGTGTTAAAATTTTAGATTATGTGATAATGTCACGTGACTGCCAGAGCACTGCGCGTGAGTGAATTTTCGGCAAGCGATAACTCATAGCATGTTTGTCTCAAAATTATGATTGATACATTAAAATGTAGCCCTTGCGCTCCTCTAGTTGAACATTATTTTTGTTTTTGATTTTTCCAAGCGAATTTGCTAAAATTGCGATTTTTGTATTTTCGAGGTAGGACTCTTAGCACTAGAAGCAGTGGTATAATGGACTAGAACATTATTTTTAAAAAATAAAAGAATGTTCAACTGCGCACAATAAATAGTGTTTGTGACCGGCCGGAATTTTCGGCCGGCCGGCCGGCCGCCGGCCGGCCTAAAGCCCCTGCTATACTACCCAAAAAGCTCAAAGCGCTTGAAAGGCTTAGGCGAGGCCTGGCATTGGAAAGCGTAGGAACGCTTTGGAACGCTTCGAAGCGTTTCAAAGCAAAGCCAAGCATGGCTTCGAAGCGAGGCCTGGCTTTGTTTCAAAGCGTCCAAAGCATTCCCACGCTTTTAAATGCCAGGACTCGCTTTGCTTCGACGCGCCTCGAAGCAGCCTGAGTTGAATTCATTTCAACTTTCGAAGCGCTTCGAAGCGCATGAAATTTACCCTGTTTTTTTAACCGTATAGTGACGTTAGTTTATGCGTTTTTTTATTCGCAGTAGTTTTTTTAGTTCTTTTTCACTCAATTATTAATATTGTTAAACAATAAATAAATAACAATATTAATAATAAAGTGAAAAAATTATATTTTTATATATATTTTTATATTTCAGAAGATTAAATTTTGACATTTCCATTTTGACATTTGACGTGATATACTGCCCACGCAGCAACCTCGACTCATTTACCTATTAGGTCGAATATACCATCGGCGTTTCTTGCGCTGGGCTTGTTTAAATTTAAAAATCAACCACAGCAGCAACAGCTAGTTGCGCGCTGACATTTTGGCGCAAAAGTATAGCTAGATTTGAATTTTCAAAGCGAGCGTTGCTTTGAAGCCAAGATCAGCTTTGAAACCAAGTTCGCTTTGAAAAAAAGCGATGCTGGGCTTTGTGGCTTCAAAACAATGCCAGCTTTGACTTCAATTCAAAGCGCGTCGAAGCCAAGCTTAGCTTTGCTTTGAGGCGCTTCAAAGCAATGCAGAGCTTTGAGAAGTATAGCACCGGCTTAATGGTCGCCGGCCGGTCAAAATCGGCCGGCCGGCCGGTTAAAAACACCGGCCAGTCAACCAGATTCAACCGACTGACAAAATTAAGCCGGCATAACAATCCGGCAGGCTAAGCTTATGCCAAAATGACACTCTCGGCCGTTCACAGCCGGCCAGCCGGCCGGCCGTCGGCTTTTGCGGCCGGTCACAAACACTAACAATAATAGGCTATCATCATGCCAAATTTTAGCCAAATCGGTTGAAGCAGCAAAAAGATATCGAATGCCGAAAATTACCGTGAGCACTGCTCAGTATAATTTTTTTGAGCCAGCAACTTTGCGTAGCGTTGTCCGATTGCGCTGAAATTTAGCACAATTTTATATATATTATATATATATATATATATATATATATATATAATATAATATAATATATATATTATATTATAATATAATTATAAATATTTATTTTGGGGACGCTAGACACAAGTACAAAAAGTTTTTGGTAGCTAAGCAATATTACACAGTTTTTCAGATAATAGTGAAAATGTAACAGATTGAGCACAGTTTTTGGTAAAAGCCGGTTTTCGACCAAAAATGGACGTAAAAATGAATCTTGCCGTTTCAGACTTTTTTCGACTGCTATTTCATGTTAAATGATGTAAATCGATATAAATTTAAGTCTATATCAATTTATAAATATTTAAATGTAAAAAAATTTTTGCTCAATGTTCACACATTTGGCAGTTTGCCAATAAAAATCACAAAATCTGGCAAGTTTCCAAATATTTTGATATTGGTATCAAATAAAAGCCCATATCATTCTGAGTAAGTTTACTTCTTGACACAAGTTCGAATTCGTTAGTTGAAAAAAGTTATGGCCCAAAACCTTGATTCCCGGAGCGCCCCCTTAACGACAAGTGACAAACAAAGAGATAAAATATAAAAGATTTGGCTACAAAATTTAAAAGTGGCAGCGTGTATAGATTTCAAATTCAAGCACCCATCTGAGGTCTTTTTGCTTCTAAATAGCAGTGGCATGTAGGTTTACAGAACTTTGTAAAACAGAAAATTTTTAGTCGACTTTAAATTTAGGTATAAGTTTAACAAGTTGCTCACTGTTGGGACGAAAGTTAGGGTTCGGGTTCGGGTTCAAATACGGTTCGGGGTGTTATGACGCATGACCAAGAAGCTTTGGCACCTTACTGTAAAGTTAAAAATCCCCAGGCATGTCTCTCACTTTTTCGAAATTTCACCTATGGACATGTTTAGAGGTGTTTATTATATAGTGCAGTATATTACTAGCCTTCAACTATGGCAGAGGCAGACGCACGGTTACTGTGTGACCTGTAATACCTGAGTGACTGAATTTACACTCACGTAACTCGTGCAATGACCGGAATACCACAAGCCTTCAGAGTAATTGCGAAACAAACCGTAAACACTAAAAGTGAAAAAACAAGCACCAGAAACGACAAATTAACTTACTTAAAAACAAGTAGGCCCCTAAAAGGGGCAAATTCCGACATAGTGGCGTGAAATTACTACAGTGTCACTAGCCTAACACAAGTGGAACAGCATTCTGTGATTTGTAATCACTGACTATTCGACAAAAACACCAAAGGTTCAGGTTGATGTTGCGGCGAACTCAGTTTGATCTTCAAGTTTTGATATCTGTTCTCTGTTGTCAGCGAAACTCGTTTGCTGAACCAACTCGAGCACATCTTGATGTCAAAGGTAAAGTGTATTGTGCAGTCATAACGCACAATATAAGCCATAACCAACATTAAGACGATGAACGTCTTTTTATATTGGGCAGAAGGGAATGGTCCGGAAAACTAAAGATATATAGGTTTAAGGCTAGTACGTACATTTCTGTTAAAAGTAAACCAGTCTCTTATGTCAAACTCAGTTTTTTGGTCAGAATGGGGTTCTGTCTGAACTAAAACTAACTCAAGTTTTTTTTAAAAATGGTTACTGTTTGGTGTTGGCCATATTAGGTAACTCAGTTTATTGTCCAAAATTTCATCACTTTATGAGTTGAAAATATAGTACCGACCAAAGATACTTGTTACAGACTCCAGAGTCAAAGCGCAGTTGCGTCACTTGACTCTTGAGTCAAACTTTATTACTTTTAAATCCGGAGTCTGCAGCAACTAATTTTGGTCGGCACAATAGACAAGTTTGTTTACTGTTAAAGCCAAAACGAATCCAGTTTGGTGGTTATTACTGGTTAGTCAGGAACCAAACCTAACAGAATCGGTGGCCAATATAGGGTTCATTTATTGTTTGGGTCAGAAGGAGTTAGATTCTTAAAGACGGTCTGGAGCTCTGGACAACTCTAGAGACATTACTCAGAAACATACAAAAAAACTGTTTTTCGGCAAATTAGACCATAGAGTTAATGTTTAGGGTTGTTATTATTATTATTTAGGTAAAGCTACATAAATTATAATAATTTTGTCGGAAATATAATATCACTTTTTGGACCAAAGCGCACTCAGCTTGTTCATTTGATAGTCTCATACGGTCACTTGACTATTTTGTGGAAAAGACAATAATCGGTCCAGCCTAAAAGTGTCCTACTCTTTCTGGCCCCCGTATTGATGGAGTTGCAGTGCCTTTTAGAAAGAATTCGAATGTCTAGAAATATCCCAAAATTATCAGCCAGCGGAACGCTGTTGACTCTTGTCTTGCTGCCTCCCACCCCCACTCACGGCGTCAAACTGATTGTCTTACTACTTATCCAAAACAACTAATTTGCATATTCCACTGTGATAGTTCCGCCCATTTCAAGCTATCTATCTAATTGGCTGTTTTATCATGCACGTAGACTAGAAGACTAGTGTTTGTGACCGGCCGGAATTTTCGGCCGNCCGGNCGGCCGNCGNCCGGCCTGATGGTCGCCGGCCGGCTCCGGCCGGCCGGCCGGCCGGCCGGCCGAAAAAAGCCGGCGCCGGCCGGCCGGCCGGCCGGTAAAAGCCGGCCGGCCGGCCGGCTAAAGTCAGCCGGCCGGCCGGCCGGTCAAAATCGGCCGGCCGGCCGGCCAACCAGATTCAACCGACTGACAAAATTAGGCCGGCAAAACAATCCGGCAGTTGAAGTTTATGCCAAAATGATACTCTGGACTTGGATCAATTGGTTTTATCCAAAAATTCAGCCGCTGCGGCCGGCCGGCCGGCCAGTTATTACCGGCCGGCCGGCCGGCCGGCCGGCTTTTACCGGCCGGCCGGCCGTTCACAGCCGGCCGGCCGGCCGGCGGCCGGCCGGCCGGCCGAACTTCTCCGCCGGCCCGGCCGCCGGCCGGCCGGCCGGCGGCCGGCCGGAGCCGGCCGCCGGCTTTCGCGGCCGGTCACAAACACTATAGAAGACTGCTGATTCGCTCAGAACATCCAACTAATTTGCATAAGCATTAGATTGGCTGGCCAATCTCCAAACTGTTTGTCAAGTTGCAGACAACCAAGGGGGGCGTAAGCGAAAAATTAAAATCCGCGTTGGAAAAATGCATGTATATGTACGTAGTTAAAAATTAAAAATTCTCACCAAGTTTAAAATAATGCACACAAGATTGTATTTACAGTATTTTGCGTCAATTTTAGGTTAAATTCTCAATGTAGGCCCCCATTGGCAAATAAAAAAAGGCCATATACTAGGCCTATGGTAAGCATAGGCCCTGGAGTGGCTCATTGCAACGACTATGTACTCTTGGTGATAAAATATGAATCCAAATATTCCGCCTCTAGGCGGAATAATAAAAGCACTACCATACTATAAAACAATCACGCTACAATACGGACAAAGAACAAAGACAATACAACAAAGACAATGCGTGCAATGTGTGATGCTATGGTAAAAATTAGTAATACACAAATACGCATGCAGTATTTATATTTATACTAAAAATGCAAAAGTAAAAATTTTAGTATCAATATAAATATTGCACAGGCGTAGTGCTGCTGCTTTCTGATACTGCCTTGAATTATTAAAAATACTATTAAAAATGAAGGTATTTTTAATATTAATAGTGGTCAAAATTTTTAATATAAATATTAATATAAATAGACAGTCGTCATTTTTTTAAATTTTAATACTAATAGAAATAGTGTTCCTCATTTATTTTTAATTTTAATATTAATATAAATAGCAGCCGTAGATTATTTTTAATTAAATATTAATATAAATAGTACACCTCAATTATTTTTAATATCAGTATTAATTAAATAATTAATATTAAGAGTATTTTTAATAACGATTTTTAAGATTAATATTAATTATTAAAATAACGGTACCTGAGGCTGTTATTTGCGCTATTTAGGCGCTATTTTATGCTATTGTCTAATTTGTTGAAAATTTTAGTACTTTTTACTAAGTATACAGTCCCTCAGTAAAATGGAAAAATTTTAAAATTATTTTCAAGTTTTTGGTTTGTGTTCTTGTTGACGATATAAAAAGGTAGCGCATATAGCAAACCGATAGCGCATCAAAGTGGTATAAGCGCTATTTTTTCGTAGGCTAAAAAAATGGCGGTTATAGCACCTGGGGGTGCTATTTGAGCTATTTAGGCACTATTTTGTGCCAATGGCTAATTTAGTGAAAATATTTGTGCTTTTTATTCCCTAGCCCTAGGCACGGGCTTAGGCTTGGGCTTAGGCTTAGGCATAGCCAATAGGAGCAAAGAATGGAAAGTCATATTGGGTGATTGCTTGCAATTTTGAGTTTTGACTAATAGGGGCGAGGGATGGAAAGCCCTACAAACCTAACACCGGGGGGGGTGGGTGGTGTAGGGGTTCATTTTGCGTAACCAAAAGAGCGAAGATTGGAAAGTTATGTCGGGTGATTGCCTACAATTTTGATTGATAGGAGCGAGGGATGGAAAGCCCTACAAACCCAAAAACCGGGGGGAGGGGGAGGGTGGGCGCCTATTGAATCTTCTCACCCTTCTAGGGTTTCAGTTTGCGTAACCACTAGGAGCGAAAAATGGAAAGTCATGTTGGGTGATTGCCTACAATTTTGACTAATAGGAGCGAGGGATGGAAAGCCCTACAAACCCAAAAACCGGGGGGAGGTGGGGGGGTGGGCGTCTTTCAACCAATTATGGGACACTGGTTACTGCATTGGAGACACGGGAGGACGCACTGAAGTTACGTTGCAAAACTAGGAACAGAAACTGGGAGAACTGAGCTGCTCAATAAGTCGGCCTTAGTCTTGGAAATAAAGAAGCAATATAGTGAAAAGAAGCTACAAAAGAAAAATAATGCAAAAGTTTGCTTCAATTGTGGCAAATTGGGCCACTTTGCCCACGACTGCCGTCGACAGGTAGATAAAAGCTGTCATTCAGTCAAGTATGTGATGGTGACAAAAGTCCGGCAGAACTTTTGCAACGATGGTCACACCAATAGTTAATGGGAAAGGCCAAGTTCCAGGATCTCAGTAGTGGACTCAGATTTCCAGTAGTGGACTCAGGTGCGACGGCACATATGACCTGGGACAGATCTCTGGACCAGGAATTCTGGGAACTTCCCGAGCCAAAGAAGAGCCAAAGAAGATCTACCTTGGCGACTCCCGCGCGCTACTCCAAGCGTTTGGAGTTGGATTTGTTCGCTTGACCTTCAATTTGCCAGACGGAAAAGTTTTTAAGACAAATCTAACAGATGTCTTTTTCGTATTACAAATGGCAGTACAGTTTTTTTCTGTCGGCGCAGTTGTTTGAAAAGGAAATCGGGTTTGCTGCGGCGACTCAAGTGTAAAGGTTAACTCCAGAACTGGCGAACTTCGCACCATCAGTGGATCAGTAAGGCATCATCAGTAATTTTACAGATATTTCATCAGTAAAAAAACGTTGCAGAAATCACTGATAATTCATCAGTAAAAAAGCATCAGTAATTAGTAAAAAATACTAAGTTAATCAATACAATATCAGTGTGCATTACATAAAGAGCATCAGCATTTACTGTTTACTAATGAAATTCTTCAAATTTATAATGAGTGTGAATTTACTGATTAGTCACTGATTGTCTTTATTACCATTTACCAGCTTAACCGATCATTACACTTATTACTTCATATGAAAGCTACATTTTTGCTCTTTTGTTTGATGTATTTTGCAAGTTTTCTACTTTTAAAAAATGTGTTTTTATGATATTTTGCTTACACCAGCTACGTACTAACTATATACATATATGTAAGTTCAGAAATTGAGAAACTTGATATCATATATATTTAATTTGAGAAATTATTGAAAATATGTGATTTTATTAAAATTATGAATTTAGTATTTCCAATAAAAATATACCACTGTGATAATAATTGTCATAATTATATCAAACTACATTACTAAAAACTCAGAAAAACAAGAAACTCGATCAGACAGTGTCTGATGTTGATGCCAGCAAAACAAAAAATATATACATTCATTTTTAATAACTAAAGTCTACAGTGATGCTTTTTCAGTAAAATTACGGAGTATCAACATCAGCTTTTTATGCAACGGAAATTTGTCTACTGATGAATGATGCAGCGGTTACTGATGGTTAATCAGTAAAATTTCATCAGTGTTTCAAAGTCACACTGATGAAGCATCTGTATAATACTGATGGTTCATCAGTAAAAAACTGATGGCAGTCATCAGTATTTTACTGATGAAACCATTAGTAAAATTTTATCAATGGTTTGTCATCACTAAACTTTTTTTATGCAACGCAAAATTTATTACTGATGACTGATAATACAAATTACTGATGCCAGCCATCACTGATCACTGATGGTTTTATGCAACAGGGCCCCGTCAGAAACTACAAGCACAGGTCACAACACAACCTCACAAGTTCACAGGTGACACACACAATATGGTTATGTCCACGGATTGTTTGCTTTTTGCTTGTTTATTTATATGCTGGGCTAAGGGAATCCAGGTTAAACTCCAATCTTTTGCACAGTTTGTGGACTCTGACATCTGACATTTTTTTCACTCATTGACCCACATGCATTGTCTTGTCATCCCATAAAGCAGTTACGACTGAACGTTTGGTTTTGTTCTGGTTGAGCACCAAAGATTTGCAGCAACAGGCTACAAATTGAAAAGAAATTGAATTACTGAATTCGTACAAAATTGCTGATCAGGCTGCTGCGTAACTTGAACATTACGCTGAAGTCAAATAAACTTTTCATTGCACAGTCCGTTTATGGAAAAAAAACCGACAACGAAACCGACATCATCATAGCAAATGCATTGTCTGGCTTGTAAACTCCCAATAGTCGGTATTATTCTAATCTGACTCTGCATCTGCACTTCGTCATTGTTTCATTACAATCATTGCCATAATGCAATTTCCAAATTGAACAGTAGGACTTTTTATGGCATGATACATTTGTTGTTTTCGTTGTTGAACACTTGTTTAAATTTCTACTCTGAAAACTTCCTTGTTGCTACCTACTGTAGTCAAACAGTATTGGTTCATTATAAACGTCACAAATTAGCGATATGATTCTTCATGAAAAAACGACTTCTTTTAAGGTCTTTTGTCGCGCGAATTAGTAGCACATAGGTACATGAATAAACTAAGATAAAAACATATTTTACTACTGGCTATTTGTTTAATAGTGCATAGCGGATCGATCCCACTTCATTCTGCAAATAACTAGGCTTGTTTTGTTGTTTTAACTAAACAACCGTGTTCCTCCGCAATTCTAAAAATTGCATTACCACTGTGGTCCTAGTTGAAATTTAAAAAAACATTTACTCAACTTATCAACTTATGTTACGCACGTAGGTGTAAAAACTTGTGCAAACAGGTATGCATACAAACATTTTTTCACAACAAAACAGCCTTAAATAGTTTAAGACCTATTTCGATCCAAAGTTTTGTAATTTAAGTCTTAACATTGCTGTATTCGCATCCTATTGGTGTTCGCAATCAAAGTTTATAAAAAAGTTTAACTGCTGCTGACATGAAAACTATTATTGTACTAATACTTTTCCTGTCATTGTATTATTCAAGTAAGTGAATTTTGTCTGATGTTTTGTTTAATTAATATGCAAGTATATAGTTCTAGCTTACAAAACATTTCAATCGAATGTGGAGTTTTGCTTCCAACTGCAGATTTTAAACCAAAGTCTCCATTGTTTTTTCATTTGTTTTTTATTACTTCAATCATTATGTCTGCTTTTTGAAGTCACCAATAACCTGATCAAAAACTGCTAAACATTTAGACAACAGAACTGCAAATTTAAGTAATGTTCGAGGCCAATGCATTCATAATGACAGCCGTATGTCCATTCAGTCGGTAAAAATGCTAAGAAATCGCATCACTAATAATGAATAAAATCAGCATGTAGCGTGATTAGTTCGTTAGTTTACCGTCAGAACTAACGAACCTGGTTGCAAGTTTGAACCGACCCCTGTGGTTCGTTCCGTTGTTAAACTTATCTGTTTGTCGAACTCAGCGTCCAACTTGCTCATATTTTGTCATCGTCATTATTCAATAAAACTGAAATTAAGTGAATTTTAATATATCGATAAATAATTCCTTTTCTGAAGAGGCTAGATTGGGCTTAGTACGGAGTACTGAGCTATCTCTCTGCGACTCACTTCAGTATTCAGTATAATTCAACGTTTTTCCTGCATTCACTGTTTTGTATGTTGGCTCTTATTAAAAATATTAAATAAACCTTTATTACTCAATGTATTAATACTTGGTTTATATTGGTTTATTTATACGGTATATATATTTCAGCCTCAGTTGTTCAGTCTGAGTGCACAGATTCCGATGACTGTGGTAGAAACGCCGCCTGTGTGGTGAAAGGAAAGAAGGGCAAATGTGAATGCCTGTTTGGCTACAAGAAAGTTTTCACTGGCTGTGTCAGGACTCATGACAAAGGGGACAAAGGTATGTAACAGTGAACTGTAGAGACTGAGCTACTATTTCGACTTGAGATTTTTTAAATTTTCACATCATGTCGTAAAGGTGGTCGAGGTAATAACTATTTTGACGATTTCTCTTGCTAGTTGTTAGTTGACGGCCCTTCTTTAAGGAGCTACAATTTATGTACAATAAGTAGCAAAAAAATTGTTCAAAATCGTCATTACCACATGTGATATATAACATAAAGTACCTGCAGTTCTTGAAAAAATTGCAGCCGTTATTTTGCAAACGCAAGTATATAAATTGTTCTAGGTTGTCAGATTTACATAGTAACCAATATTTGTAATTCAGGAAATAACATGCATTGATTATTGACATTGTGGTTAACAACTTTCCCTCGAAATTTACAGAATTTTTGAAACTTTCAAATGAAGTTAAGTGTATTTGGTTATTTTAGATAAAGGCCAAAAAGAACAAAATAAGAGTAATGAAAAAACGAAAAGTAAGAAAAGTAAAAAGTCTAAAGATAAAAATTCCAAATCTGATGAGAGTACTGAAGACTACACAACCAAGAAATCAACTACAACTGAAAGCACAACTGAAGCCACCACGCAAACCACGACAACGCAGCCACCCACCACCACGACAGAGCCAACAACAACAACGACAAGGACAACACCCACTACGACAACGACAACAACAACGACAACAACAACAACGCCAGTGAAAACGGTTTTCCCGACAACCTCCAGACGACCACGACCGGGACCGGAAGACCCCGAATCTGCTGGAGTTGTCCGGTTCAAAATTATTCGTAAGCGCAAGTCATTAATCATTATTAACACAGGCATGGAAAAAACTTAGGTGTTCGCACTTCGGAGTCGTTTCCAAATATTTACAATTTGTAATATGAGCCTGACAAGGTTTGGTGGGTATTTATAAAGTATGCATGTCAAAGTATGAAATCTGGCATAGGTTATTTATTGAACAGATGAAATCTGACTGAAATCAGATTTTGAACCTTGAACAACTGTAAGGGCACATTTATGTGAACAATGAGTGTTAAGCATCTGTAAGCATCTATGCAATACATTATTTTAAGCTAAAGACAACGAAAAATGAATTTCTAGGTGACTCTTTGAAGTTGTATTCGCCAGGTTCAAGTAACTACATAAGTACATTAGAAAGTTAGCAAACATTTCACATTTGTCCATTTTTTAGAAGAAGAATATAAAAGTGAAGAATGTCCCGGCCTCCCCCGAGAGCATGGGACACAGAGCTGTCTCAACAACGGAAAGTGTCTCAAGGTCGACTCAGGATACAGCGTGTGTCTTTGCGAAGCGGGTTTTATCGACCAACGTTGCTCCTCGAGAACTCCTAATGGCGCCGGCTCAAGTAAGTGATTTGACTTTTTTGGGGTAGTACGTAACGTACGTATGGCGGGTACAAAGTGGGTGATCGAAGCTGCATCTGAATTTTGAAAATATTGCTTTGCTTTGCTTTGCTACCATCAATGGGCTACCTTGAAATTAAATTTGAATTTAAACTTTGTGAGTTGTATCGATAATTTATCTTGATGATCATAACACAACATAGTTATCAAATAGCGGTTATTACCGTTATTTGTAAAGATAAACATTTTTTGCAACGAAATCGCTTCAATGGAATCAGTAAAGCGAATGTGTATTTATAACGATTTAAAAAATTGTTTTTTAGGTAACCCAAATTGGGAACAAATAAGAAGCTCTCGTTTCGTTCACAAGCGCTCTCCTGACGGTGCGGTGGCTGTCAGACGCGCGGCTTCTACACTGGATCAGTGCAAACAGATGTGCTCCGATGCTGGAAAAGCGTAGGTTTATTATTTTGAGAAGTAAAATAGGCCCGTTAGAGTCCTCAAAGGAATTTACAACAGCTTACAAAGCATTGGCTCAGTAGTAAAAATGGTTAGACCCCCTCTGGGGTCTGCGATAGGCAATCATGACGATAGGTCTGCAGATTCAGAGATGTGAGGTTCGAATCCCGTTGGGTCATTCTGACGTTGATGCGTTCCTTTAAGTAAGAATTTCCCTCTTTGAGTTGACAATTGTACCGTATTACCTCGAATAAAGCCCCGGGCTTGAATAAAGCCCCAGCCTCGAATAAAGCCCCAGGGAAGAGGCTCACGAAATTATAAAGCCCCAGCCTTGAATAAAACCCCAGGGGTTCAATTGTAACATTTGTGTAACACAATGATAGCATTTTACTGATCAACAAGCAGCAACTTCATGCAAAATTTAAGGAGTTCTCATCCATGGCCACGACCGGGCTTGCGGTTTGCACCAGTAGCAGTAATTTTTAGTGCGAATCATATTCGGTAGAATCTAAATCAGTTTGAAGAAGTTGCTTCAAAGGAAGTTAAACCTGTCGCTACCCACCGATTTATTTTTAACATTCTGAAATTTTTTGTTTGGCATTATGGTTGATTCATGCTTATAGCCGTATCTCCGTTCAGCCGACAAAACTACGAAATTAACGCACTAATAGTGTATAACTTCAGATTGCGGCGTGATTATTTCGTAAGGGTCATAACCTGCTTGAGTTTAAACAGGTAGGTAGGCGGCCCATCAGAATCAAGCTGCTATTCTGATTGGCCAACCGCCTGTGCACGTGCTCTAATCAGCAACCAGGCGGCGTCAAGTGCTCCAGCCAACCCCCTAATTTTTTGCAAGATTCCAAATTTTTACAGGTCCCAAAGTAAAAAAATAGTTTCCAGAAAGCATTTCGAAATAATAAACTTTTTTGCAAAATTAAAAAAATGAAACTTTTTCAAAATGCGAAAGTTTTTACCTTTCAAAAAGGCAGGAAATCTTCTGGAACCAAGATGCCCGCTATCGGACTGCTAAAAATTTCAATACTTGAAAATTTAAAATTTAAAATTTAATAATTTGGTCATTAAGTATGTAGTATTTATATTTTGGAAGTTTATGTTTACATATAAATACGATTAAAAACAACATATTTTGGCGTATAGGAAAACATAGATAGCAACAACAATCCACCTTAGCTAGCTGGCCGCCTGGGCCAGCTTACACATACAAAACACGATCACACACCACAGAGAATTTACACAGAAACAAACACACACATTGGTCCTAGCGAATACACGTAAGACATGTAATTCGCTAGGGCAAATCAAATGTAAGGTCCTGTCGCTACTGTGGTAGCGACAGGAAAAAATAGTAGCACTATTACAGTGGGTTCATATACTGATCTAACATTAATTCTACTGGTTGGCTAACTATGTAGCAGTGCTTTTTACTGCAAAACCTCAGTTTTGTTGGCACCATTATACTGTAGAAGGAACAAAAATTGTGAGAAAGGCCCGTTCAAAAAACTGACGAAAAAATAAAGCCCCAGGGGCCTGTTGCATAAAAGTTCTAACAGCCTAACAGTCTATCAGTCTAACAGTGTAACAGTGGTTTTTGTTGCATAAAACTAACAGTGATAGTGGACTGTTAGCTGATAACTAACAGTGTTAGTAACACTGTTACTAACACTGTTAGTTGCATAAAAGCTAACAGTGTTAGTTCCACACTGTTAAAATTCTGCTATTAGTCTAACAGTCGACCAGTCACTGTTAGAATAAATAGGGTTGTGTAAAACCTGAAAAACCGTCAATAGAAAGGTTTTTTAGCAGATTCTCTTATTGTGAATTTGAAGACAAATAAAATTGGAAGTTAAAGATGGGATGTTTTTTTAAGAAAAAATGCCCAACAATATTCACGCGTGCTTTGAAAAGCTTTCATTTTTTTCAAATTTGCAGTTGGCGAAATTTTGTATCAAATGATTGCCATTTGTATTCTGAGCAACTTTTCTTCAAGAACATGGCCTTAAAAACAAAGTTAACGTTCCATTTTACGTCTACAAAATAGTCTGTTTGTGCGAAAGCCAAATGTGGACTGTTAGTTTCACTGATAAATGGACTGTTAGAAGTCGTATTAGACTGTTAGAATTCACTAATAACTAACAGTGGTTTTATGCAACGAAAATTTTAACACTGTTAGTTATCAGTCTAACAGTTTGACAGTCTAACAGTGTTAGACTGATAGTTTTATGCAACAAGGCCCAGGTAAGACGTTCATGAAACAATAAAACCCCTGGGGCTTTATTCGAGGTAATCCGGTAGTTGTGGAGATCTTGAACAGCTGCGATTTACATATGAAAGCCAACTGGCCAAAAAAACGCGAATGCACCAGTGAAGGTATACCGCAGTCCCGCACACACGAATTGAGTGAGACTCAATGTTGTCTTTGTTATTTTTAATAGTCTTAAGTCTTTCGAAAAATATCTTGCAAGCAGTGCAAGCATGCCGCTGCGCAATCGATCTAAAACTAATTTAACCAATACTCGCATGTCAAGAATATATTTTTAGCTGTGGTTCGGTGAACTTCGGACGTCTTGGGAATCGCAACGTTTGTGAATTGTTGACAGTCCGTGCCAAAACTGGAATCCTAAGAGATTGGGTGGAGAAGGTGTCCAATTGGGTCTATTCGTGCTGCTCATAACTTATTTGACTAAATGTTTCCAGTTGGTAATCATGGTGCAAAATGCAACCGCTTTTAATAACTAATAATTGAATAACTACCTAACTAATTGACAAAAGCAGTAATTTTTTAAGTAAGCATGAATGCTGAAACGGTCATTGCTGTCCACCGGGTTTTATCCTTTTTTTAATTTAAAGTTTATAAGACGATGTCTAACTCAGGGGTTTAAAACATGCTTAGTTAGGTGCTCGATAGTTTTTGTTCTTGGCAGTTTTGAGAAAGCAAATAATGTGCCTTAAGAAGCTAGATATGACAATAGGGGGTGTCTTACAGTGGGTCAAATTGAAAATTGGACTCCCGTCTACCCAAATGGAGGGACAAATTTATGCGTTTCAGCAATTTGTGTCTGCTATATTGCCTCGACTGCTGTTGCTGTTGCTGTTTTGTTGTATATTGCACCATAATGAACATTCCAGATTTTCAATAAACTTGAACGATGTTGCATTATTGCTTGTCCAGTTTAACCGGATCTAGTCGTTTTGGTTCAGAAGTTTCAGTAAGACACTTGAAGGGCCGTAGGTGTCTATTAATAAAATTGAACACCTTTTCCTGATGGGAAAGTATCATAGTGTGTAAACTTAAAAAACATCTTCCCACTATCTCTGTGTTCTTGAAAAGATTAATGTAAAAAATTACTCAATTAAACTAGTTTAGCCTATTTCCATCCACTTAAGGACAACTACATCATTAATAAAAAATGTTAGTGACAACGAATGTTTTGCATTAAACAGTCAAAGTACATATGTAATTTTTTTCGTAATATCTAATTTCTATTCTGTTATTGCATTTAAAAATTTTTAGTTTACAAGAGTATGTAATTATGGTCATTCTCACGCGACTTTGGCTTAGAAAATTGACTAGAGGCCATTTGAGTAGGAAAGGACATTTTACAAATATTATTTTCAAAAGATTGCACTAAAAAAACCTTGATTTGAACTTTTCTATAGTAGAATTTGCAAATATACCAATGCAATAATGGCGTATACAATTTCGAGAATACCGAAAACCAAGTATCGCCATGTAAGTAACAGCACCTGTACAGAAAACACTGTCTGATGTGACGTTCCCATCATGTGTTTTATTTTTCTGTCGGAAAAAATTTCTGATACGCCTCCAGTTGACCAAATTCAGCCTAAAAATTGAAAAATTTTCTATTTTTTCTGGGTACACCACTGGTTTTTACTACAAACAGACTCAATTCATTGCCCTTGATATGGCTGCGGTTATAACAAATTAGTGTAAAGCTGAAAAACGCTATTATAAAAAGTCAAGAAATTTCTTCAGACCTCCGCCCCCCCGAAATCGAAGTGGGGACCGCCAGTGCCTATAAGGTATATCCCTCAAACAGATTAAACAAATTAGATCAAAAATTTTTATTGTCTATGAAGGAAATGCATTGTTCTTGTCTTAAAAATTTGTCTAGCGCCTATTATTCCTTTGCTGGATTAGGAATTATTAGGCTACCTGTATAAGTGAAAATTTTAGGTTCTCCGATTCGCTTCAAATTTGCACACAATGTAGCCCCAGGGAAGGCGCATCGCAGATGTGGGGGTGGTGGTTGGGGGGGGGGGTTTTCTGGTTGTTGCTTGTTGGTAGTTTTTGAAGTTTTGCTCGTCTGCTGGTCACGTGTAACAAACTAGAACGAATGCTTTTGCTTTTGCTAGCTAATTTTTCCTTAGGGGCTCCCGAAAATTCAATTTTACATGTAAATCATAGGCGCAAAAATTTTTTTCTGATTGCAAAGCTTTACTTTATTCTAAATTTATGTTAACACTGACGAAGCTGATTTTTACATGATTCGATAGCCTAACGTCATAACTCAACCTCTATGATCTATTTTTAAAATTTTTGCCCATGGCCTGAGCAATGACGCCAAATGAAAAATCACTCAAATTTGGCGGGCCCAAAAAACGGCCAGTTTTTTACATTTCCCCCTAGATTTTAGATTTGAAACCACATATCAAAAATCCGGATCATACGACTTTGCGACTTTATACTTAACTGTTCTTACCTGAGGTAGAGGTGCCTTGGGGGAGTAACATTCATATGTGAAAATAAGCAAAATTGATGAACTTTGATTTTTGACCTAGGTAGCCCCCCCTTAAAAGGTTAATTTTAATCGGACTAAGCGGTTTAAAAATTAAACTTAAAATTTCATTGCAAAGCCTCCAAGTTAAACGGACTTGACTTTTGCGCGCTGCTTTCTAGTCAGACTATACGGATTTAACAATGCACAATATACACCGGACTGCACCAATGGGCGTTAACTTGACAGGCAATCAGTGAGATTGCCAGTTAACTGCCATTCAGTTGGTTATCAATGTGACTGCCAATTATCTTGAACTGCACATTAACTGTTAATTGGCATTTTACTGATTTTCAACTGATTGCCAGCTTGATTGGCAATCAGTTGAGAATCAAGTTTGACGACCAGTTGACAGCCATCTCATCACGTGACAGTCAACTGATCCCCAGTTATCAAATAAAAATTCATTAAAATCTAGCTACAACCAATCACAAGTGATTTGACAGAAACATATTGTTCGTTCTGTTTAGCACCATTCAAGTTGGTTTAAATGAGTGCAGAGGAGCAAAAGCGTGCTCCAAACTTCTCCTCGTATGAGAAGGACCTACTGGTGGCCATTTTTGACGGCAACCCGTCATACCGAAGTGTCATCACATCGGTGAAGAAGGATGCATCGACTCTGGAGAAGAAAAAAGTCACCTGGAACAAAATCGTCGAGGAATTCAACAAGGACCAAAAAATCACTGCCGCCGGCGGAAGGACAGAAAAACAACTGAAGAATATGTTTGGCAACATGATGTCGAGGGCCAAAAAAAGTGCTAACTCTTGCTCCAAAAAAAGTGGAAAACTAACTTGAGCATTGATTGAAAAGTGCCCTTTTCTGTTTCTATAGCGCTCTGCATCGATTCCACCAGGCGATTCAAGCCGAATATGCACACCATCGATTAAGCCGATGACAGAGAGAAATCGAGCCACATCGTTAAGTCGCTGCTTTATGATTTCAAATTCGTGTGGACGAGGCATATAAATGTAGTTTCGCGACTGAGCGGCAAAAGCGTTGGCAACCCGATGAACATATCGAGAAACGGAGGTTTCATGCCGTTGAGTTACTGCGGCCAAGTCCCCTGACACCATGTGGAATGAATCAGTGGCAAGAAATCTAAAATTGAACTGGCACAGTCATCGACAATGCTACTAGCAAGAGTACATAATAGTGTCTCACTCTGTGTGTGTGGCATGGAAATGACAAGCGCATCTGCCTGCGCTATAGCAAAGGCAGAAAGGAAAGTATCTCACTCTTCTTCTAAATAAAGTGAGACATTTTTATGTACTCTTGCTACTAGCTAAAGATGGTTCTTGTTTGAACTTGTAATACAATCTCCACGGTAGATTCGCTCTGGATAGACATAAGGACAAACGCAAACCCACAAGGCACAACGGCTGAACTCATTCTTTCATCCGTTTTTCGATTATTACTGTTAATGAGCACGGAGATGTACGGGCATATATACAGCTCTACACACGACGGTAAGAAAAACGGAAAGAAAAGGATAAGAGTCAGAAAATGAGAAAACAAAGAATAGAAATAAGCTGGATAGTTAGACACTTACCGTAAAAATATCAGGACTTGTTCAGTTGGAGTGGCTGCATCGTTCCTATCAGTGCTGTAGGCAATTTTGTCAGCGACAGACGGCACCAAATAATTTCTAACAGTATTTTTTGTAAAGCGATATCTACGACGAAATGCTGCGTCGTTGAGATCAAAGGGGTTATGGTAATCTCGAGTATTCTTGAGGTATTCGTGAGCGTCATCGACTTCAATAATTTCGAGCAGATTCAGAAAGTCTGCCATTCCACAACATTCACCAACGCTGATTGGCAGTTAAAGCTCATCTAGATGAGCATCAATGTTTAACCACTTGGCTGTCAATTTGACAGTCAGTTTTGATGGCCAACAAATTGACAGTCAGTGGTGCAGCAAAAAAACTGGCAGTCAGCAAAATGATTGCTAGTTAATTTGCAATCAGCTTGATTGCAAGTTAACAGCGATTGGTGCAGTCCAGTGATAATGTTAAGCGTGCATGTTAAATCTGTTTTGTCTAGTGGTGGCTTTGGAGTGGGCTCAGCAATTTAAAATTAGCAGCGTATTTTAACTCGTTTAGTCCGTTTAGTCCGATTTGTCTTTCCTAAACCTCGGACTAAAATAAGTCCATTCCATTTAATCCTCTAAAGAAATAGGACCCTAGAGGTAAGGCAGATTTACAGAATTTTTAGCGTTAAGGGTTGGCAAGTGTTGAAAATAATTAGCATGGAAAATTATGCAATATGCCTGTTTTTACAGACAATGTCATGAGTTAATGACAAAACTTGTTTTAATCTAATCCGTTTAATCCAGTTTAGGCCTGGGCCATTGCAGGCTATAGTAAGTACCTTATCTTGCGAAAACTACTCCACTTTATTAACATGGATGCAGCCACTAAGGAGCAATTAGTTGCATAAGCTGCCTTTACTTGGTGGTTACTTGCTTACTCATCATCTCAACTGTGGTTTACTACCTTACCTACTAGGGCAAAAAAGTCAACCCATTTTCATTTCAGTTAAAGTTAAAGTTAATGTTAGGCAAAAGGCCTAGTTTTAGTTAAAGTTAAAGTTAAAGTTAGACCACTAACTTTTTTCAAAGTTAAAGTTAAAGTTTGATCTCCGTTTTCGTTAAAGTTAAAGTTAAAGTATGACCACTAACTTTTTTAAAAGTTAAAGTTAAAGTAATACCCCTAACTTTTTTAAATAAAGTTAGATTAAGATCCAAAACTTTTTTAGTTAAAGTTATAGAGAGTCGTTTTAGACAGATAAATATATTTTTAAGCTTTATACCATAACCACACAGCGTAACTTTAGTGAATACACATTAATGGGTGAGCCGAGAGTTGGGAATGCCATAAAACTTTTTGGGAACTTCCGCAAACTACTAGAGGTAGTTTTCCGGAAGTTTCCAGACTTGACCGGAAAACAGGCTTAAAAAGTTTCCAAGCTGGATGAAAATTTCTAATAAATTGTTTTTAAAAAAATGACCCCAGTGGTTACTGTATTCCGTGGGTGTCAATTGGGTTCATGGTGACAAAAATAAAGCCCGGATTTCAAGGGCGAACGGTGGTGGGGAGGGGATATGGGGGATGGGATATATCCTCTCTTTTGCCCGGAGCAAAGGAAAATTTTTCGGAGCCGCTTACCAAAAATAGCCGGAGAGTGAGAAAATTCGGCCTCAAAATTAAAATTTTTTCTCCGGAGGCTGCTCGCGATGGTGCAAATTTTTACAAAGTCTCAAATTTGAGCGCTTATAACTAAAAAACGGTGCGTCTTAGACCCCTAATCGCTTAATCATGTTTTGTTCACCATTCGTTTCTCTATCGAATGGTGGTTTCGCGATTTTCCTACGATGTACGTACTCGAGCAATGGCCAAAAAACTAGAGCGTGTCAGAGTCCGGCTGCCTAGTCAGGGAAAGTCCCGGCATGAAAGGGTTAAGTAAAGCAGTTATCGTTATGGGCAAAGCAAACAAAGGGCGTACTCACGGCATGGGGGAGTGGGAATCGGGATAATTCCCCCGAATTTTTTTCTGACTGAAATTGAGTCACCCCTTTTGTTTTCATAGTCTGGCCGGAAAAAAGATTCGATACGTCTCCAATTGACCAAATTTAGCCAGAAAATCAAAACTTCCCTCAATTTTTTCTGGAGGCTGCCGCTCCCAGACCCCTGCAGCTTTGTAGGTTACTGATCTTTTGTTTGTTAACTCTAATCAAACGCGAAAGTATTAAAATTGCTAAAAAGTACAGTTTAACTCATTACGAAAATTCGAGAAGTCATCACCCCAATTTTTTTTCAGGGTAAGCCACTGTTTTCAAGACGTAATTCTTCGAAAACAGCATAGCCGACGTCCGAGCACCAGTCATAACGCAATTCGTAAATCTAGTAAAAAAGTCAAATAAGGTAGAATAAGTGTATGCCGTATCCCCCCTTTTTGGAGGTCACGACTCACGGTCCGCCCCTGCCGAAACGTGGGGTCTCCTCCACATTTAAGGGTATACGGTTGGGGTAACTGTTGGGGAATAATTGTATGTGTTCAGGAATTTGTTGGCGGCAGTACTAAAATTTGTAAAAGTTCGTATGTGGCAAAAGCATAAATTCACTCAAAAAGTTTGCATGAAAATTGTGCTTGTTGGGAAGATAATGGTCGCAGCATGTAAACGCTTCTAGGCCACAAACGTGTATCACACTCTTCCTATTATCTACTTTTGACAGGGGTAATGTGAAGCACCTGACTACGAATCAGCTGTTTGTTAATGTCTAGAAAGAACCATCTTGGATCATCATACACTTCCAACATCAGTGGCAAACCCAGAAAACATTTCTAAGGGGAATGAATTTGATTTTTCGTAATGAGTTAAAATGCACTTTCAAGCAATTTTAAAACTTATAAAACGCCAGACAAACGACAGATCCGTTAAACACAAAGTTGCAAGGGTCTGGGGGCGCAGCCCCCTGCTGGCTCCCAGAAAAAAAATTAGGCGATTTTTCCATTTTTTAGACCGAATTTTGTCAGCTGGACTGCTGGAGACATGAGACGTATCAGAAATTTTTATTTCCGACAGAAAATTAAAACAAAAGATGGTAACGTCACATCAGACATTCAGACAGTGTATTACTCAAGTGAATGTAGCATAATATACTCGTGTATATAGACATTTAAATGCAGCATAATGTACTTGTGAATACATGGCCAGGCTTTGATGAAAGCTAGCAAGGAATAATAAGCCACATAGTCGCAGGGGTCTGGGGGGGGCAGCCCCCAGAAAAAATTGGGAGAAATTTTTTATTTTTAGGCCGAAGTTGGTCAGTTGGAAATGTATCCAAAAATTTTTTTTTGCGGACCATAAAAATTAGAGGGGGGACCCTAGTGTAAAAAATCACTGGGAAAAAATTTCGGGGGGGGGGAAGAATTAGAACCTTCCCGCCTGGGTACGCCTTTGCCCAACATAAGATCAAGTGATGACATCAAGCCTTACAGTTATAGGCAAGTTTGGTATCAATTCAATCACGCAATCGCATATTTTGACAAGAAAATCTAAGATCACAACAGTTTTTGCTGAAAAAAGTTGCGTAAATTTTTAGCAAAAAACTGAGCACATTATGTATGTGGGTCGAACCCTCAAAGTATCTACAACTTGTGGACTAGCACTTTTGACCAGTCGACAACGCTAATTCGATGGGTAGCGATGCTTACTTATAACTATGTAGAAGGAAAGTACAAAACAGACATCAGACGATCAAGTGATTAGCATGTGTATTGAGTTTAAAAAAATTACCAAACAAAAGTTCTTATAATCACAAATTTTTGACAACTCAATAGTCAACTTCGCGTGTTAATTATATTCGCTGTGGCTGCTAGTTTTACACTATGCAGTTGCAGAGTTTATTCTCTAGAAGGTTTACCACTACACTACTTCAACAATACAATCATATGAGCCACTTACGATATGTTGTGAATGCGTTAAGCTGAGCGGCCTCCAGTAAAAGTAGGTACCACGACCAAAAATTACGGTTGTTTACAGCGTCGGAGGAAAAAAATTAAATTTGACAACAATTTTGGGTAATTAAAACATCAATTAAAATATTTCTTAAATTATCTTACAGTAAATAAAAAAGTTATAAAAAAGTATAGATTCAAAATTTTGAATAAAAGTTATAATTTAAGTTAAAGTTAAGAAATTGGCGGAATTTAAGTTAAAGTTAAAGTATGGGTGCTTGAATTTAAATTAAGTTAAAGTTAAAGTAAGACCCTTAACTTTTTTGAAGTTAAAGTTAAAGTTAAAGTAAGACCCCTAACTTTTTTAATTTTAGTTAAAGTTAAAGTTTAACTTTTTTGCCCTATTACCTACCACCCTGCCTCAATCTTAATGCTTTACGTCTAGTAATGCACTTAAGGGGGTAGTGTCGCGAAAGCAGTCGATTTTGCGCGACTATAAAACTTTTTTAGTGAAAGATAGGTCATTGTTCTTTATATATTCTAAAAATATGTTTTAAGGCAAATATTTTTGCCAAGTTTCAGCAAACTTGATGCAACATACAGTTAGCAGTGAAGTCGCAAAGTCGGAAAAATGACGTTTTGAAAACCTACTCACATTCGATAATTTCGTCACAATTAAAAAACTTTTTGTTATTCTTTACACAAAGTAAAATCACATATGCTCTAGTTTATGCACACAAATTTTAGTGCAAATTGCTTGAGTGGTTGTGGAGTAATGCCTGTTTGAACTGTGAAACTGTGCGTAACCTGTAAAGTACTCACAGCAATAATGATAAATTGTAAAAAATTTAGACACTTATTTTGAAATCAAAAGAAAAACGAACCTTCAGTTTTCATTTTTCTTATATGTGGCAGAAAATTGTGCGTCAAACCATTACATGTACTTCACAAGCTGGCCAATCTGATATCTGGCTTGATTTTTTGAACTTTTATGTCTCTATTGTGTGATGTCTGACTCGCAAATGGTGATTGGTTAGAAATATTGGTAGATATTGGTAGTCTTGTGTCTGGCAGTATTTATTTGACACCATATGGCATTTCACTAGTTTCTCAGTGAACGTACAATTTCAAAGCAAAAAGTTCTCATTTTGCAAGCCTATGAGCAAAACTGCTTTGGAGACACTGCCACCTTAACAACTTAACAACATATTGGGTTCAGAAATTATTTGTACCGAAAGTATTTCTATTTAAGAATGCATGTTTATTTTATAGCCTTAGGGCATCAGCAACTGACAAATAGTTAAAACGCTTGGACAAGTTACTTCAGATTTACATCCGACGCTATAACGGCAGATTTTTTCGCAGTCATACTACTAAATTATATAACTTATTGTGATTATGTAACTCGTAAAAATAACTTGATTTTAAATGTTTACCTACGTCACAAAAATAGTACAGTACGCTGCTATTGAGTAAAGTGTGGCGTGCCAGGCTACAGCCGAAGTATTGACAGCCGCACGAACGAACATTGATGTGTCAACCTGATTACTACTTTGAAAGCTTTTTAGTCCACATGAAATTACATCAAAAAACATAAATAAAATTAATAAAGAGATTGTTCTTTAGTTTGACGAGTAAGTACCGAAACATGTCGGCTGAGTCTCGATTCGACCTTCAATAACTAGGCACATCTCGTACACACTAATCACATTGGCCAGCAACAGTGGCGGTTAGACTTCTCGAAAGACTGGTTACATTTTGCATCGAAAGGCCGGCACATTATGCATAGCGCTTACAAATTTGCAAATAAGTTAGAAGAAGGTATGTTTTGCAAAATATTGAGCGCAATAAACCATACGCAAGTGCTCTGTTTATCTACTGAAGTGCGTGGTTTTAGGCTCGGTTATGGATAAGTTAGCAGCTTGCCGTAGTGCAACGTCTGGTTATTAAAAACATAATGGTTGTACAATCCTGCTCTTGACTTCAAGAACAAGAAAAACAAAAGTGTCATTTATCAATGCACATTACACACAACGCATTCATTCATCAATTCATTCATTCATGCATATAAACATTCAAAGACTTCTTAAACAAGCTCTTCTGCTGAGTGAGAAGTGGTTAAATTGTGAGGTCTGAGTGTCAATATTCCAGAGGAAATATTAAACGCGGCCATTATCTGTGGATAAAATAATTTTTTAAATCAACCAAACTTATGCACAATGCAGACACATTTACTGTTCATTTGCCTGAAAACCTCTCAAACACCAAAAATTGTGAATTTTAAACAGGTTTTCAAGTTAAAATTTCAAAACTTACATTTTTAAAAAACGTTTGGTCTCACCGAGATTCGAATTCGGATAACTGGATTAAGAGTCCAGAGTGCTAACCGTTGCACTATGAGAGCCTGTTGGATAGAATCATAACTTAACTAATGTATAAAACTTCTTTGTGTGCGACAGAGCTGCAGCATCACTTGCGTAATCTAAAATTTGAATAGTGACAACTGAATTGAGCAATTTGATAAAACGTTCAAGATAACATCACATATAGCCGTTTTGCTGATCCAGTTGCTCTGCTGATTAGCTCCATGACAAATGTTTGTTGTTTTATAGATGCTGTGTTATCAGCGACCGGTTGGCTCAGTTGGTTGAGCCATGGATTCCGAATCCAAATGTTAGTGGTTCGATCCCACTCCGGCGCTATCAGTTTTGCTGTTCAATGCGAAAATTGTCTTTCAAGTTAGGTATGCAGAGAGAAGACGTGCGTGCCTTTCTAGTGTTAATTAACACTAGAAAATTTAACTACCCGAAATAACATAGGAGAAGGAGAATCTGAATATAGTATATACGCGGCCCCTGAGGGGGCCGCGTAATAAGCTGTTGCGCTATGGCGCATCAGCAAAAACGTAAATACTTTTTTGCTGCTATAAAAGTTTGGCACACTTCATGTCCACGCATACATCAAAAACGCGCGCTGTAATTTTTATTTTGACGCCCTTGACATCAGCTCAAATCTTGAGAAAACTGCAAATTAACTACCATGTAGATAATAAATTAAGCTATAAAGAATATGACATTTTAATCACTGTTATCAACGCCTATATATTTTGAATTATTTTTGTGCAATATTTGTGCAATTTTTGCCAAAACATAAAACTCGTCAGTGACATTTTCCATGACGACATCGACGACTTTAGTTTCTTTCTGCTACGATGACACTGCGTTTTATAGTTACCGGTTTTTTATGTTTTTTGATTACCGGTAGGTGCATAATTAATGTGTTAATTATTAGACAAGTATAGATATAAACTTGACGCGAAAATATTAACAGATTATTATTAATATTACATTTAAGTAATCGACACGTCTAATTGTGCACCCAACTACTGACACGATAATATCATCATGAACTAGTAATAGTCATTTTACGAATCAAGAACGGCTGCTATATTCTCAAATTTACCCAAGAGTAAGGTAATCCTCTTACCCGCACCCACCAGCAGGTAAAGGTAGGTAAGAGTAAAGTTAATTCGGTATGTAAAGGTAAAATTGAAGTTGGGAACGCGGACCAACGAGGTTAAAAAATTGCATTATATATAGTTAGTTGCAAAACAAGAATCTTTGACAAGAATCGTGTCTTAAATATTAATAGATTAGGTGTATCCCATTGGCTTTAGTCATCGTCTAAAAGAAAATTTTATCGTTATCTTTACCAGAGGCTAAATAAATATAGCCCAACTGTACCCATAAGACAAAGTTGGGACTACGTACGGCCCCTGATGTGCGACCAAAAGTAATGTAGTCACATACTTTTTGGCATACGATTAGGTAAGCTGATTGTTTTAGCGAAACGGTGCTCCAGCCAATGTATCAGTTCACTTGACTGTGGCCTAAACTCTGCTTGTAAGCTGGTGCCAGGAACAATGGCGAAAGTCTGCATGTGTCAAGCTGGATTTCAGCAGCTGGGAACATCTTGTGTTCCCAGTACAAAAGTGCCGAGCAAACCCAAAAGTAAGTCTCACCAAGAGTGCATAATGACAAGAGTATGACACTGGCCACGTTTGTGGCCTAGCAGCGCGGACATGCTGCGACCATTATCTGCCCAAAAAGGCCACAACTGTGGGGGGGTACCCCCCTACACGAATGAAGGCATAGCCCTCAACTGTGGGGGGGACCCCCCCACGAATCAGACCATAGTTCTCAAACGTGGGGGGGGACCCCCCCACAAATGAGGGTATACCCTCAAATGTGGGGGGGGACCCCCCCCACGTTTGGTGCAGCCTAAAAAAGGCCCCGGAGACGCCCCGCCGCCACTTTTTGTGGTAAAATTTTGTTCCTAGGGGTATTTTGAGGTGTAGAACACGAATCCGGGGTCCATTTTTGCCTAGAACCCTCGTGGACCCCGAAAAGCCCCCCTCCTCCGGGTACCATGCCTCAGGGGGGTAAAGGAGTCAAATTTTCGAAACTGAGATTTTGCTGTTTCTCGGGATAATTTGAGCCCCTGAAGACGAATCTGAGGTCTATTTTTGCCTAGGTCCCTCCTGGGCCCCCCTGTGACCCCCTCAGGGTACCCCCTTTAGGAGATCCTAAGGCGTGAAGTTTTCGAAACTGAGATTTTGGTAGTGTTAGGTGTAGTATGATCCGCGGGACATGAACTTTAGAGTCCATTTTTGCCTCGCACCGTGTTGGACTTTACTACGCGGCTACAATAAGGGGTTGTGTGCCAAGAATGGAGTATCTTTTGCTTAGAATGGAGGGCCCACTGCTTAAAATGGAGTCTAGAAAAGAGAGTCCTCTGTTTAGAATAGAGGGTCCTTTACCCAGAATAGAGGGTCCACCAACCCGTTGTGGCCTACTGGCAATTTTTGTAATTGTCTCAAAGTTATGATGTCAAGAACTCAAGAGAAGTCAACCGGTGCCAAAATTATGAAAAACGGTTCAGTAAATTTCAAATTTCGGACTTCGGGGTGAATAAAAGAAAAAACCCAAAAATTTACTTATTTGGACTTCCAAGGATCAGAATATTCAGAAACACAAAAATCCCTTAGAATGCGCTTTTCACCAAAAAACTGTTAAAAAATTTTCTACCGTAAGAATTCTACGTACCTGCATGCATACATATCTGTACCAAAGCCTCGTAAATATCTGCTACCTCGAGGGTGTAGCGAATAGTAGTATGGAAAAGATCCAAGTAGTATCCAACAGGATCCAAGACGGAAGTGGACTCCGGATTCGTGTTCAGGGGCCAAAATAACACTTAATAAAAAAACTGAATTGCAAATTTGTCAGTCTGCGAGCTCAAAAATTAGCAATTTGAAGTTAGTATTACTAAAAAAGTACAACTAGACTGAAATCGGTTCAAGATTTGCAAGTCAGCGTTCTCTAATTAACCCTTTAGTGCCCAGAGTATCACTGGCTAGACAGCCTCATTCTGACATCTTCTAGTTTTTTGGACATTGCTCGAGCTACGTGCGTCGTAGAGAGATCGCGAAACCACCATTCGATAGAGAAATGAATGGTGAACAAAACATAATAGTCGATTAAGGGTCTAGGACGCACCGTTTTTGCGTTATAAGCGCTCAAAGTTGAGAATTTTTAAAAATTTGCGCCATCGCTCAGGCATAATATGTACCTCATCCTAGGGTATGAACACAGCAACCGTGCGCCTGCCGTAGTTGAATGCTAGAAATAAACTACATTATCCGCTGTATCTGATGCACATAAAGCAGACTGCCGGAGCTGCATTTAGATTTCGTAATGTGGCCTCACTACTTTTGCGATGAAAAAAAGTCAAATTTGCACATTGCTTAAATGAGCATAGGCTTCGCTGTGTGGCAGTAGGACTAAAAATTGCCGGCCAAATGCGAAGACCTACAATTCCCCATAAAAACAGCTAAAAGATCTTGTCACTATAATAGACTAGTCAAGTTGCATAGCCCTAGATATGATAGTTCATCGTGGGGTATCTCCCATGATCCTTTGGGCATGATAGGGTTAAACATGAAAAATTTCAACTTTTGAAAAAATGACCCCAAGTTGGTACTGTAGCCTGTGGGGGTCGACTGGGTCCGCGGTGACAAAAATGAGCCCCAGATTCGAGTTCAGCACCTCAAAATACCCCTAGGAACAAAATTTTACCTCAAAAAGTGGCGGCGGGGCGTCTCCGGGGCATTTTTTAGGCTGCACCAAACGTGGGGGGGTCCCCCCCACATTTGAGGGTATACCCTCATTTGTGGGGGGGGTCCCCCCCACGTTTGAGACCTATGGTCTGATTCGTGGGGGGGTCCCCCCCACAGTTGAGGGCTATGCCTTCATTCGCGTAGGGGGGTACCCCCCCCCCCCACAGTTGTGGCCTTTTTAGGGAGATAATGGTCGCAGCATGTCCGCGGCGGCCAAGCTGGGATCCAGAAGAGTGTCATACTCTTCTTATTATGAACTCTTGGTCTCACCTATATGGTTTTTTGTAGATCTGTTCAACTAGAAGTAGGTAACAGCAAGAGTGCATAATAGGATTATCCTACGATGTACTCTTGGTAACAGTAAAACGACTATGAAGTGAGCAACATATATATCGGTACTGTTGGACTTCAAGATGATTTACTGCCAATTTGGCTTAAATTATTATTAATTGCTTTTAAAATGACGAACATAAATCTTGTAATCGGTTTACCTACATACATATTGTGCCAGTACAGGAGTATATATAGTATATACATATGACACTCTTCCCATTGACCAGTTCGGCAGCGCGCTAGATGCGTTGATATTAGCGGGTGACTCTTCCCATCATGTACTCTTGCTGTACTAATCCTAAGTTAACAAAGCAAAGCAACTTATTTCAGTCGGTGCGACTGGCATCAGAAACTCGAGTCCGCGCAGACGACTGCCGTGGACTGCCACTACGAACCAAACCCCCTGGTCTCCGCCCAAAAGCCGATTCAGCCGAGTCACCACTCCGCCGCCGATGCCACCGCCTCCACCTCCTCCGCCAGAAAATATAGGTAGAGAAAGATATACATGTCAACGCATTCATAAAAGGCATGCAAGAGGTTGAGGTTTAATCTGCCAGTGTAGTTTACCTCAAACCGCAGCCTGAACCTAAACGACCTTCATATGAGGCGAGATGGAGAAAATTGATTGTGATAAAAGATACTGTTGTCGTCAAAACGTACCTAAATACGTAAGGTTAATTAATACTGGCGTCATTTTAAAAATATATAAAAACAAATAACTTTCATTGCAGTTACAGCAAAATAATAACTGGTAGATCAATCCAATCAGCCATGCAATCTTTGTTCGCGATTACTGTCCGTCTCCAGGAATGGTGTCACCAAGAGTACATATTAGTGGCTCACCCTTTATGGACAACGTCTGTAGTGTATTACACTATTATGTACTTTTGGTGTCACTGCTTTTAGTGAACCGTCACTCACAGATGGAGTACTGTCCTGGTCTGCCCCCCTTGCACGGCCAAGCAACGTGTCTAAACGGAGGTCAGTGTTTGCAAGTGCGCCCCGGCTATGACGTCTGCGTGTGCCCTTACGATTACATGGATCCGCGCTGCTCAACAAAAACACCTGCGATCTATCAGAGTGAGTATCAAGTAGTAGTAGGTGTTTAGCGATAAGTGTAGTTGTGGTGATCAAGTTGTTGAATGTTGAGATTTAAGCAAAATTATCAGTGCAAGTGCATGAGTGTGAAATAAATGAGAAAACGGTGAATTCGTCATCACGACGTTTTTTCATACAAACGGAAAGTAGGTACCGTTAGGTAATTAATAGGTAGGTACCTATTAAAATTTTTGTTCCTTCTAGAGAATGAACTATTGTTTTGAAACTAACTGTTCGCAGCGTTAAACGCTGCTGAGCAGGCTGCATAGCCTACATATATGTTTTGTGTGTGTTTTCAGCCTGGGAGTTGGCTGCTGATTTTTGTCTGCGTATATGCATAAAAATCGTGTGTTTTCAGCCTGGGAGTTGGCTGCTGATTTTTGTCTGCGTATATGCATTAAAATCAATAATCTATGTAGAGTGTTGTAGTGTGCTTTTTCAGCCTTGGCACCGTAATGTTTCACCAGCAGTATATAAGAGCCCCTGGATAACACTGTTTATCGCTTCTTAGAGCTGATTTGCTCAGCTCAGATCAAAGCGTAATTTGGGCAGAAGGGCTCGCTGCAGCAGGATGCTTAACATCCTGCAGCACTTTTTTGTAAATGTACGTACATTACGTAGGTAGTAGGGTAAGTACCTAAGTTACGCAATGTAGTGTACAGCAGGGGAATAGATACAATTCAATTAAACTTGAAAGGTAGACACCGGGGAAGGAACATTGCCCCTTTTGGGGCCTACTTGTTTTAAATGAATATCAATTCTGAACGCCAGTGAATGCAACAAGCAAATAATCGCCTAAGGATGTTAGGTTACGAAAGTTTCGCAAAACTTATGTTCATGGCGTACTGCTTTTACTTGTGAACCTGCGTTTTAAAATATGTAAAAAACCAGTGTTACAAATGATGAGCGTTACAGTTTTATTACTTATGGCCAACTAAATATCTAATTGGACGTACATATATATCACAATTCACAACTGACGTACGACGTCACGCTCTTGGGCCGTCAGTCAATCAAATCATGACAACACGTAGTAGTATGTTTTTTGACGAAGCTAAGACAGGCAGTAGTTTATGGCGTACCTATGTTGTAAATGAGAAATAGGGCCTGCGAGACTTGGGAGTGTGGTATCCGCATTTGTTCAACACCTGTTAGTTATATACGTTTCCTTATCCGCTACCTGTTTTTTAGATATCATCATGTTTTCTTGTCTTGATGTTCAAGTTTCTTGTTGAAAACTTTTTGCTAAGTTGTGGTGAAAGGCTGGATGTAACACATAATTCAGTCCGTTTTAAAAAAGTTTCAGGACGTCGGGCTTATTGGAATGATTTGACTGACGCTCGCTTTGTGCATCAAAAAAATCAAGACGGCGCAGTTGCTGTTCGGATGTACGCCAATTCGATGGACGAATGCAAATGGCTCTGTGAAACGTCAGGAGCTGGGTATGACTGAACTTAAGCCCGGTTCATACTTGTCCTTGTCCTCGTCCTTATAGTTTTGTCCCTAAGCGATTTCAGAAAAACTGCATAGACAAACTGAGCCAATTTTTTGCACAATAAAGGTTGAGGTCATTTTTAGACCGTATACAAATACATTTGTCAACTCCAACTGTTTACAGCAGCTGACCGAAATTTGTCCTTGTCTCTGCCCCTGTGTCATTAAGGACACGCATGAACCGGTTAATAAGGCAATGACTGCAACTAAAGAACCTGAAGGTTTCGCTTAGATTCCTTTGACTGGTTTCCTACGCTATGTATAAAGTATAAGCATAGAAAAATAAAGTAAATTTAGCAACCTGAAGTAAGCCAGTAGCCAAAACGTACAGTTTCAAGAAAACAGCTATGTAAGCGTTATAGAGTAAGTGAATTTAGGTATATATATTCAAGCATAAATGCATGTATGCCGGATTAACTAATGATATTATACTAGTGGTGTAGGTATGTACCTATGTTTGTGAAATTCAGTCACACAAAATATTTAAGGCGATTCGTTTTCGTCCATTTTTTCAAAGTATTGATACCTATAGCGATAAAAAATCATCATCTTTCAATGGCACTTCTTCAAAGGCCTAGTACCTACATATTCCTGTTAAGTCAAATTATATAATTTCTTTTTAGATGTTATTCTGTCAATTTCGGCTGGCTGGGTTCACGAAGCGTTTGCGAGCTGCTGACCATTCAGGCAACCAGTATCAACCTAATTATGTGGATTAGACGAGAGCCTTTCTGGGAATACTCCTGCTGTGCAGATGACTAGAAAATTTATTTATTAACTTAAGTCATGACCAAAATTGATCCCTCAGACAAAGTGAAACAATATCGTTCATTAAAACAAAACAAATTTTAACCGTTAAGAAAAGCTAAGGTAAAAGTCGCAGAAATCACAGTTGTTGCCTTAGGGTTCAGAATTTTTGCTGTTGGGCCACAGCCCAACAGGTCTTGAATTTTGATTCTGGCATCTTAACGCTGTGTTAGCGTTAAAGTTTCAATGTGCGGAGTGTGTTTAACACGTTTTTACGCGGCCCCCTCAGGGGCCGCGTATATACTATATTCAGAATCTCAAATTTCTATGTAATTTCTGGTAGGTCGATTTTCCTACGTTAAATTGCACTGGTTGGGGAGGTATGTAGGTCGCTCTTACTGCGCAAGTGCAATTTCGCAAGACAGAAAGAATGACTCCGCGAAATCAAAACAGTGAGCCCGGGGTGATTTGAACCACCGACCTTCTGATTTGTATCAGATGCTCAGTAGATACAAGAGAATCTACTATCCGAGCCAACCGGGCTTAAGAGGATCGCTTCTAAAAGTATTGTTATTGCAGAAATCCAAAATGACTCCTACGTAAAGCTTTTGTAAATATTGTTATTACTCTATAATAATAATAATAATAGAGTTTTCACGTTTCTGATTGCAAAATGCGATAAAATATTGTTTTAACTACAGTAGTTAATAGGCTTGTATTTTTTTACACTAACTGATGTTACCATGTCATGCCTATCTTGTAATGATGAACAGTGCGGCTCGGTAGTGCGGCTCGGTAATCTAGTAGATTGATTCTCGCTCAGGGTGCGATAGATCCCGGGTCGATCTCCGGACGAGCACGCTTTTTATATTTTTTGCAAAATCAAACTCTTACCTCTGCTTGCAGTAGTATTAATAATTGTAAAATAAAGTTACTAAAATTGTTTTACTCACAACTCAGGCGTCAATCTCTTAACGGCGGTAAAATAAACTTCCTTTTGTTAAAAAAATTACGGCAGGCGCTCAATTTTTCCTTGTGAAATATTGACGCTCCGGCATCATAAAAGAGTAATTTTTCACCCAGTACTCAGTAGACGAGTTTGCTGATTTTGATAAGTAGCTACAGTTCGTCAGTGATTACTGATTAGTAAGGCTTTGGAACGAATCAGCAGTACATGTGTACAAAAAACGGCATTTAAAAATCAGTTATCCACATGGCCGCGTTTAATATTTCCTCCGGAATATTGACACTCAGTCAGTACTCAACCACATCTCACTCACAAGAAGAGCTTGTTTACCTTTGCTCTGCATCTGTCACAGTTAAAATGCCTTGTAAATCAGTGGTTGCTGCTTTAATGGTTTGTGATAAGGTACTTTGAAACTGCAAAAGTCTGACAAAAAGTGATCATCTAGGAATCGACGACATTACCTCAAGGTTGCGAACCCCGCAGACTAACTACTCGACCACACAGTTCTGATTCTTTACGTCAGTTAATACTTATGATATATTAGAAATCTGCAATAAAACTGCGTGCTTCTAAACTGGCACAACTTATGTGCTATAGTACTGCAGGACGCAGGAGAGGCATTTCATGGGCAATATGCAAACTAAGAATAAAACTTTAGCTGGCCCAACAGGTTTACGATGGCCTCTGGCCAATGTTACTTAAAAATATATGCTTGATACTTACTGAACACTTTTGCCGAAAACTTAGCTTATTTGGTGAAACTTCGAACATTTGTACAGCCAACGACCATCTATGTGTACTATTGTGTGCTATATACGACTTTAAACAACGATGAAATAAAGTGTATATTTTGCTGTCTGAAACTACCTTAGTGATAATTCAAAAGTAATAATAACAAAAGTTTTATTAGAAATCATACTGTGATGACCAATTTATTAGATGGTAAAATAGTCAGCTATATAAATAGCTACTTCATTCATTGAACAGTTAATACTGAAACAGACAGAAACCACAGATCTTGAAGCAACATGAAAACTTAAATCAAATTACATTTTTGAATGGTATTTATCAAATTACACTTTTGAATGGTATTTAATAGGTACAACTAGAACAAAAGTAATAAAAAAGGCAATGATTTCAGAAAGTGAATTTTGTATAAAATTTCAAAAGTGCATAACCTATTTTCAGAATTAAAAGAATTTATACGAGGACGCAGTTTTCAAGCCGAGGAAAGAATAAGAAATAAGGAGCTACTTTTGTTTAAGCTGGTAATAACGATTTCGCCCAATTCTTTTTGGCTAGAGAGTATCTTATTAAATTGACTAGCAGAGAAGTAACAAAGTTGCTATAATTATTATAAGCTTCGATCAAACTACATTTTGCACCTAAATTATTTTAATAGCTACAAAGTTTACTCTTTTGTAAGCTAACGTCGTAGTTAGCCTTAACCTAAAAATATCAGGAAATCACAAGTCGAATTTCCGAAAAAAGTGTGTCGTCTGTATTTTCATTGTAAAAATGGTATGAAAATGATTTCTAAAAAATAGTCTAACTTGTTACCACCACCTCAAATTTACGCTATGTAGTGAGTGACAAAAGATCAAGAAGATACACGTAAGCATTATTTCTTATTCCTTTTATGAAAACCGGGCATTGACTCAAATAAAATATAAAATACAACTATCACCATTTACACAATAAATATGAAATAACTGAGATCTTATAAATAGAAAAGAAACAACTGCAACTAGCAGACAATAACAATTAATAAAATAAGAATCAGAATGCAGCACAAAAGTCAGCTTTTTACGGCATTTTTGACAAGTTTTTCTCAATCGATTCCATTGAGTTTGGCCAATAAGTTTAATAGAATATTAGCAGTGACTGAATCCAATTTAATATAAACTTATCTAAAAAACGTTCTTTTTTCATATACCTAGTCATTTAAATTTTCTATGACAAAACTGGTAAGTTAGTCTGAAACCTACATTATTTGTTACACTGTTTACACACATTCTAAATAAATTAACTGATCAGATTGAATAGCTAAGCCATTAAAAAATGTAGGACAGTTAATCTAAAATATAAATCTTCTATAGAAAACTAACTTTAGACTCAAGATTAATCTGAAAAAATAAACTGGAATAGGTAACTGATTTTTACGATAAAAAAGTAACACCGTTCAAAAACTATGTTATAACGAACATGGGCAACATTACTGTGAAAAAATATAGTGACACAACCACAAAATCATATTCGGGTATAAATAATAAATATAAAAATGCAAATATTATACAGATAATGATCAGATTAAACAGCAATATACAAAAATCAGCACGCTAAAAGAGAATCATTGCAATTCCATGCCCAATTGAGAATGATTTTTTATCACCTAAACTACGTACAAAACAGCACTTCTTCGTATATTAAGGTTTCTATAAAGTAGTCTAAAACACTGAGATAAAACAAACATGTGATTTTATTACGCAGAACCAAATTTTTCATGCTGTGCCAGACGAAGATACAACGTCTGATCACCCTAATAACTTGTACACTTCATTTTGTAATGATTATTTGCTGCGCAGCAGGTTTCATATCACTGCGTGATAATATAGGTTTGATATTTCCAGGCCCAATTTGCATGGCTTTGCTTGTTGCCATCAAGAGTGTTTTGTCTTAGTGGTCAACATTTTATGGTCAGATTTTAGTTACTTTAACTGAAACTGACTAAAACGGAATACATATATTTTAGAACAAATATGTACGTGCTCAGTGACATTTCTTGAGTGAATTAATGGTACAGTTAAAAAAATATAAATGTAACTTCATTTTTGAAATATTGACAAACCCCACTCAATTGTTATGTTTTAAAAAAGCTGGCCAGCTTTAAACGCAGCCTAAGAGCCATTCATAAAATGGATTAAACGGATCAGATTAAAATTCATGACATTGTAAATGAATTTAGCATATATACCTTGTCAAATTTTATCTACTAATATACCTACTAATTTTAACATCTCACTCTAATGCACAAATCTCAACCATAATGTGAGTTGTCAAACGAACAAATTTTAATCCAATCAATCAGTTTAATCCAGTTTTGAAGTTGAGCCCTAGTAAGATGTGTGATGTCACAGACTAGACTGTCTAAAATTGACCAGCTTTTTTAAATTAACGGCTACATGGCAAAAACTGGGTCCGTAAAAAATTGCGATCGCAACGCAAGCCAGAGCAAAAAAGTCTGTTTTATTACCGAATGCCTGCATAGGCGAAAACGAATTAAGCAGCGATTTTAATCGGGCGATTCAATGTCAAGTCAATTCCATTAAATTTATTGTTGCTTCAATTTCTATACGGACCCCTTTAAGGACATTAAATGGCATTGACTAAGACTAAACTAGAATCATCACAAATCCGTCTGTCTGTCCAGATCTGTGGTGGAATCGGGCGAGGGGATGGGCCTGTGCCTTCGGATCTGGGGAGGGGATTTGACAAGGGGATGGGTCTCACGCCAGTACTTCTCCAGGAACTCTGCTAAACGCTCGCAGGCATCCTCTAACTGATTCTCGTCTAATATTAGATCGAACATTTCCTAAAATATATCGGCATATATATAAAGGTTATGGTTTTATAGCAATATTTGAACTTGATGGACAGCAAACGACATAAAAAGGTTTTGGGAGCTATTTAGTAGTAACTAATACAGTCAATGGACAGATTCAAGCATTCAGACCAGGGCCCGGTTTCATAAACGATATATTAGTAAATATTAGTGAATATTAGTGAATATTAGTTCATTAGCTGAAACATAAGCGTTTCATAAAAAATGAACTAATATTTGTGTATTAGTTATTATTCATTAGTATATTAGTGCTCAATTATTACTGTACAGTTACTGAAACCTGAGAAAAATAAATGCGTAATTTTGGTGACTACTCACTGTATATACCCTTGATGATTGCAATGAGTTCTTTTCGTAATAAAATAGTGTCTTTTGTCATAGAGTCCTGTATTTTTTGGTCAGACTTTAGCTTAGATAACGTGTAGCAACACCATGTTCGCCCAGGTTCAGTGTCTTAAAACAATGTCTTAAATCCAAACTAGAGAATTCACAAATTCACAACATTCACAAATCAAATTTAAACCCAATCAGCCAAATCAATCCAAATCTCACAGGAGCACACTGTTGCAGTTTTTCGGCGGCGACCATTTGGACGTTCATATGCCTGGCCTGTGACTTTCCCCTGCTCTTGATCAGCCTCTGCAGGACTTTGGGCGAGGTGATTTTGATGTAGACTATGATGGGGGCGAGGGAGGTCTTGCTGAGCTGGGAGGGATGGTTGATGGTGTCGCAGTCCAGGATCACCAACTGCATCGAGCGCGCCAGCTCGAATATCCGCTCGATCTCCGCCTGAACTTCGCCTGACAGCACAAAGGTCAAAGGTCAAATATGGAATGAAAATGATGCAAAAACTGTGTGGCATATAAAAAGCATTGAGGTAAAGGTGGTAGTGTCGCCAAAGCAGTTTTGCTCATGAGAGCTTTTTGCTTTGAAATTTTATGTTCACTGAGCAACTAGTACAATGCTGTATGGTACCAAATAATCACCTCCTGACTCAAGACTACCGACATTGACAAATATATTCGACCAATCGCCATTTGTAAGCCAGACATCACACAAAAGGGACATGAAAGATCAGCAAAACGAGCGTGATATCAGATTGGCCAGCTTATAAAGTACACATAATGTGTCGAGTGTCGACGCACAATTTTTTTCAACAAATAAGAAAAAAGAAAAATAAAGGTAAGATTTTCTTTAGATTTCAAAATAAGCTTCTAGATTTTTCACAATTTCTCTTTATTGCTGTCGGAGCTTCACAGTTCACGACAGTTTCACAGTTCAAAAGAGCATGACTCAACAGTTACTGAAGAAATGTGCACTAAATTTTGCGTGCATAAACTACAGCACATGTGCATTACGTCAGTAAACAAACTAAACAAATAAATTGATAATTTTGGCGAAATTATCGAATGTGAATAGGTTTTCAAAACGTCATTTTTCCGACTTTGCGACTTCACTTCAAACTGACTGCTGGACGTGTATTTTGGTTGGTTCTAGTAGTGCCTGTCTTACTAATGGTATTGCCAACAGCCTTTGAAGTTGAGCGTTCGACGAGTCCCCGTTTGCCGGGGTTGGCCAGGATTGAGCGTTTGGCCAGAGAGATGTCCGCAGACACTCGCGTGATGATGATTCTGAAGTCACCACACAGACCATTAGAAAAACATAATGTACTTTGGAAATGAATATTTCACAGAACACAGCCAGTTTAATTGATTAATAATTACTTAATTAATTCATCTAATAAAATACTAATGTCTGGAAAAGTCGTTTATTCTGTTACAGGCATGAGTGTATGGACCCTAGCAGTTGATGGTAACAATATTTGTTTTACGGTGGACTGCACCAAATCGGATTAACTAACGATTAGCTTAAATCGATTAAGCTCAGGCTACAATTCCTTAAATAGGTTTAAGTCCGCTTCCGTCCGTTAGGCCCGGTTCACACAGACGTACTTTTTACTTTTTACTTTTTACTTTTGGGCCAAAAGTAAAAATTTCGGTTCATACAGAACGTACTTTTTACTTTTTACTTTTTACGTTTGGCCAAAAGTAAAAGTAGAAACGCGTTCTACTTTTTACTTTTTACTTTTGCAATCTAGCCAATTAGAATGCTCTAACAGAAGCTCCGCCTATTGAGCTTCAATTTTATTGGTTAGATTTGCATTTTGACATACAAATGCGCCAAATTCATCCAATTGGATGCGACATGCCTTAAGTAAAAAGTAAGCCTGTGTGAACACTTTTTCAAAAGTAAAAAGTATAAAGTCAAAAGTAAAAACTATAAAGTAAAAAGGAAAAAGTAAAAAGTAAGTCTGTGTGAACCGGGCCTTAGTGTGAATTTACGTCAGTTAACCTATATATACTCCACAGAGCAATGGTAGAGTAACGGTAAAAAAAGTGACAGCAAAATTTTATAATGGGATGAGTATATTTATTTTCTTTTTCGTTTCTGTTCCCTTTTCATATTGGCCAGTTTGGCACTTGACAGTGAGGTAGGCTAGATGCGCTACACCCTGCACTTGGAGAGAAAAACAGACCTCTACTAGAGTCAGTAGCCTACCAAAACTGGTCCACTCAGCGGACAATCAAGTCAGCCATCAACCAATCACAATGTAGCACCCTTTACGCTCCGCTCACGTTCTAGTTACAGTACTATCCGTTGGAGATGTTACGTTACAGAATACAATTTTTTAATTTTTACAGTTTTGGCTTATTTTCATTACAAATACAAAACGTATTCGACCAGGGTTCCAGATTACGGTAGCTTGATTTTGAGCGGAGCTAAAAGGCTGAAGCAATCGGACTGGCTGATGGCTAATAACCGCTATCCACCCTGATTCCAGTAGGGTTCTGTTTTTGGTAAACTGTCCTCTACTATGCAACACATTTACCTCACTTCGAAACTGGCCAATGGGAAGATTGTCATACTCTACGCATTATGCACCCTTGATGACCATTACAAATAAAACGGACACTGTTGCATACAGACCTTCCCTCAAATCGATGCTTGAGATAATCAAATATGGCTTTTTGCATCATATCAGTGACTTCGTATCCTTTGAGGGAGGGGCCGACCAAAATGACGGGACGCATGGAGGGGACTACGTCATAAGGGGGGACGTGCTCGTGCTACAAAAACACCAAAATCAGATCATCGGACATCCTTATTATTGTCTTTAGCTGGACTTAGTGTGTGTTGAACATGATGCTAATCTACAGTTTATAAGTCACCAGAAAAGTTAACTAGACTTGAATGTAGCTGGACTGTCATAATACAGTATTATGCAGTGGTTAAATAGAAGATTTCTGGCTTACTGAAATTATTCATGCTTCGATGAATATCTGTCTAACTGTCTAATTAGCCGTGTCAGTATGCTAAATTTCATTAATATGGCTAAGTTGGCTTAGTAAAGTTCATTTAACTTGTTATGATCATTCTATTTAAGAAAATATCCTTAACCAATAAATGCACGCAATAGGTATAGTTACATACAATGTTTTCAAGCCAAAAAAATTGACTGATTTCATTATTCAATATCATTCCCAAACTTTTCACTCCTGCTAATAATGGTTACTTTTTTGAATATTCCCTTTTTCTTCTCCTTGGAGATTGGCGGCGTGGGGAGGGCACTGGCTCGGACCTGGTTAGTGTCGCTGTCACCCGTGTCCCCCTCATAGCTGTTGCGGTCTGAAAATAACCGTCGACGGTTGAAATGCGTAAACGCAGTCTGAGGGCAACACTCTTAGTTATGCAGGATCCGTTTATAATTTTTCTTGCCAATGTTCTACATTACTAGAGCATCTTAAACTGAACGATATTCGATAATTTAGTTTAAATAGTTTATAAATAGATATATAATAAATAGTAATTTAATAGTTTAAACGATAATAGAGCGTCTTAGAACTGGTTTAAGGATACATTCATGATTCAATTAAGTCAGCTATTCGACAATCGAAACAAAACCCTCAACATAGTCAAGTAAATCTTCACCTGGCGTTGGGGGATTATCGCCGGCCATCTGCATCATATTTTCTAAAGCAACCAGATTGGAATTGGAACTACTTTGTCTCCTAAAACAAAAATACAGAAATTCACACAAACAGCAAATACGACACATAGTTGACGAAAATACAAAAATTTAAAATATCATATCAAATACCATTTCAACGGCTATTGGCTAATATCATATCACTCATAAACAACATTAGAACTTATTTTATTGATACCCGGGTATAAATTTGTGGTGTTTTGAGGTCTGAAGGCGAAGTTGTTCCAGCTTGGAGGGCGACGGGATGAAACCCAACTCCGCCCCCTCCTTCACCAGCCTCCCTATCCACCAGTCATTGCTGTACTTCTGAAACAATAAATGTACCCAGTCCACTGGAGTTATTAATTATTGCACTGTTATGGTCAGGTTTATGGCTTGTGATTTACGGATTAAGGTTTAAGCATGCTCATAGGCTTCTTATAGAACATCTGCCTACAGTTCCTGCAGAAATAGTAGCAGAAACGCTTCTCTAAATTCTCCACAGAAGCTGACCCAAGTTTGTTCTTGTCCCTGTCCCAATGTGGTTAAGGACAAGTATGAACCAGGCGTTAGCCATAAAGACTGCCTTTTATAGCATGCGCGACTCTTACTTCTTTAATGTGCAAGTAGTCCTTGAGAATGAAAGAGAGGGCGGAGCCCAGGACGGGGGCGTCGTCGTCCAGAGTTCCATCGTATTGCACGTTCGTCCGCACTGCAAAGGCCACTGGCTTGTACTGAAACACAAAGATAAGAATGAGCTGGCATATATCATATTATTAGACAAT
>JASANF010010482.1:0-24441 GCA_030248245.1 Trissonchulus sp. WLG1_4 | reverse complement strand
TAGGCTTAGGCTTAGTAAGGGGCTTAGGCTTAGGCTTAGTATCAGGCTTAGGCTTAGGTTCAGGCTTAGGCTCAGGCTTAGGCAATAAAAAATCGAAATTTTCAGAAAAAATCCTGCCAGCTTAGCCTAGAGAATCCAGCCAACTAAGCCTAGATGATGCCTTAAAACATCACAACGCACTCAAAACTATCCAAAAACAAAGATTATAGCCAATTTTCACTGCCTCGGACTTTCAGGCCTACGTTCACGTCCAAAAACACTGAAATCTGCAATTTTCGAGGGTACAAAATCCAAATTTGTGGATAGGGGTTCTATTACAAAAAATGCTTCCCCCAAGGTGCTCTGCTCCAAAAAAATGATCCCACTTGTTCCCCCTACTGCACTTGATCCAGCTTCCAGCGATTCCCCTGGGGGTAAAGGGAGCCAAGGGCCGAACCCCCCTTCCTAAAAAAATCGAAAATTTCCAATCAACACCCCAATGGGACCAACCTCTAAAAATAAAAAATTTCCCAATTTTTCTGGGGGCTGCCTCCCCCAGACCCCTGCAACTCCGTTGTTTATTCGGTTCCTTGTTATGATCTTTTATTATTAAAACCTTATCTTTTTCAAGCCAGACATATGGATAAAAAGCCGAGCTTTTTATCTCGACTTTTATGAATACCGGCCCTGGGTGAAATTTCTGGGTGAAACTTAATTTCCCCTGAATATCTCTGAAATTTGTCTGAAATTTCTCTGAAAGTCTGTCTCTGAATGGAAAGGGTAAAAATCTGAAAAATCTGTAACCAAAAAAAATTACGGAAAATTCAGATCCCTGGTTTTTCTGTGTTTCAGATTTGAACATTATCCATACATCAAAACTTCGGATCATAATCTACCGAGAATGTATATAACCAAGCCCCAAGAGCGTTTCCAGGGGGAAGGGGTGGGCTGCGGACAAGGGCGTATCAAGAGCGATTGGGAAATAAAGGAATCCCCACCACGAAATTGTTTCCAAATGATTGTTTACACAAGGGCCCCCCCCCCCCCCCTTTGGTTTGGCCGGCTAGAAAAATTTTCTGATACTTCTTCAGTTGACCAAATTCGGGATAAAAATTGGAAAAATTGCCAATAGTTTCTTGGGGCTGCCGCCCCCAGACCCCTGCAACCTTGTGGGCCCCCGAAAAAAATTTCAGATACGTTTCCTACTGACCAAATTTGGTGTAAAAATCAACAAATTCTCCAATTTTTTTTCGGGGGGCTACCGCCCCCTGATCTCTGCAACCTTGTGGTTTAATAATTTTGCGTTTGTAAGGCGTTTTATGAGTGTTAAAATTGCTAAAATTCCATTTTAAATGACAAAAAATCGAAGTCATCCCCCCCCGAAATTTTTTCCTCAATACGGCGGTGACTACTACTATTGTATTTTTAATTTTTGTTTCGGAAAAAGTTTCTGATACGTCTCCAGTTGACTAATTTCTACCTAAAAATTTAAAAATTCTCCAATTTCTTTTCTGGGTGGTGACGCCCCCAGGCCCAGACCCATGCAACTTTGTGCTTTAGCGATCTTGCATTTTCAATGCAAATCCACTTGTTAAAATAACAAACAAATGCATTTTAAACCCACAGAAGAAAATCGAAGTCATTCAATGCCCACCTCCCCCGAAATTTTTTTCTTGGCACCTTACTTCAATGATGTCTTCTAGAATGTCAATGACGTAAATAACGTATATAGTGTATGCACAAATAGAAATACAGGACTTTTACGGTATAACCTGGACGCACTGTCATTGCGTGGGACGCAATTTTTTTTGAACGGGACGCAAAATGGACGCAGTTTCGGACTTGAAAAAAACCCTGGTTTGACGGATTATTCGGATTTTCTGGTTTTCCTGTAGCTGTCGTCCACTGCCGCAAAAGCAGAATACATCATGCTTTCAATTTTATAATCATCCTAAGCATTTGTTCCAGTGATGCTGTCAGTTGGGTTCCTGTTGTTGCTGTTAGTGGCCTCTCCGTGCTGGATTTCGGCGGCGGAAGATGGTGCTGCAGAAGACGCCACCATCTCCGACGACATGATAGCTGATGAAGAAGCTGAGCTCAGTGCGGAATCAGCCCAGGTTCCGCTTGTTTTTATTAAATACATATCATGTATATGTATATATATATATATATATATATATATATATATACTATATACTATATATATATATATATATATATATATATATATATATAAAATATATATATATATATATATATATATATATATATATATATATATATATATATATATAATAGGCTGCAGATCACAGTCAAGTATATAAGAAAACCTGTTGCTTACAGAAAACGCGTTCATTTTGCCTTGAAATATATATACTTGAAATGTCAGTGTTTCGAACTATGATTTGTATTTGTATTTTATTTAAGTGATTCATTTAAACCGACTAATTGTAGGATATATATATATATATATATATATATATATATATATATATATATATATATATATATATATATATATATATATATATATATATATATATATATATATTTAAAGCGAATAAAATTGTGATTTTCAGCTGGATCCTTTGGAATATGAAACGCCAGACCCCACTCCACCATACAATTTTGCAGACGCATTCAAAACACAGTCTGCCATAGGACAGAGGTATAGTTTGTTTACGTGTGCTGTAATTTAGCTGTGCAATATGTATACTATAACATACTTTTCAGTAGCGTAGCCAGGGTTCGGTTTAGAGAGGGCCAACCTGTCTACGCAAAATTTTTTCGAAATTCCACGGGGAGTGCCCTTTTCATTTTTCGAAGCAATAGTCATTTTGTTGCTGATTTCAGGTGGATCATTTCCAAAGCTATGAAAGACGGAGTGGATGAAAGTATAGCAAAATATAACGGTGGGTTGTTTTAATTGTGCAATTGTTGCGAAAACGATATGGAATCGTTTGTGTGTACAATATCAGACTGCAGTACCCCTTAATATCAGACTGCAGTACCCCTTCAAACCCACCCACCAGGGTTTTTTTTTTGAAAATGGAAGGTGTGTCCAAGTTGTGTCCGGCGAAAAAAATTTGTGTCCCGTAAGCGTCGAGTGTGTCTGGGTGTCAGTTCGGCCGTTCGAGTCAAGCAGGTTTTTTTTTCATTTTGCGTGCATAATTGTGCAAAAATTTATATTTTTGTGCAAACTAAATGCGTTTTCTTTGCCTGTATGAAACAAATATATGTGTTTTTATACCTGTAGAGATACATAGAATTTTTTCGATCGGGTAATAAAAACCGCAGAGAGGACTCTTGTGTGATAATTCAGTGGGAAAAAATTTACGTGGGGTATGAATTCCCCCCCCCCCTACCCCCTCCCCTGGGTACGCCCTAAAGCCATACCAGTGGCAGATCCAGGAATTTTTTCAATTAAACGGGTATATAAATAAAAATAATTTCAAGATTTGCATTAACCTACTGAAACATAACAGTCAATACTACAAAAAATACCAGACATACCGTCAAACGGCAGTGATGCGAGTTGACGCAGGGGTCTGGGGGCGGCAGCTCCCAGAATTTTTTTTCGATTTTGCATTAAAAACAGTGCATTCTGAGCTTATCACAGGCTCGACATGTACTTAGCGAACGACCGGAGGTAAAATTTTGCCGGAGCCGGAGCCGGATATAAAATGCCGGAGCCGGAGCCGGAGGCAGTGTTTTTTAAAAAAATTGAATTAGTAAAAAATTTTGACAATTGTGAAAAATTTTTCAAATTTTTTCGAAACAGCATTTTTTAATATTTCAACAGTCACGCCCCATTTCTATACATATATATGTCTTTACACACTCATACCACCAGTAGTTTGCCACTGACTGGTCCCGATTTTGGGTGATCTCACAAAAAAATTTCATCAACATTGATAAAAAGTCAAAAAGTAGGTAAAATTGATCAGGATGGAATTTTGACTGCGGTGCCAAGGGCGTAGTCAGGAGTCAGAGGGAGGGCGTTGTTCGGGGTGTTTGTCTGAACTTCCCTCCTTAGGCGAACCTTGCAAAATTGTCAAGAAGCGTATATACCCCCAAAAAAGCGACAAATTTGGAAAAGATGGCACTTTGTAGAAGATGTCGTAAACATACGTGGGCAGCTACCGAATTCTGGGGGGGGTGAGCCACCGGGGGGGGGGGGGTGCGGAGCAACTTTTCCGGCGATTTTTGCTTCGTGACCACCAATTTTTGCTTCGTGAGCTACCTTCAAACCATTCTGGGGGGGGTGACGGACCTGTCTGGGGGGGGGGTGAGGATGCCTTCTGGGGGGGGGGGGGAAAAACCCCCCCAAACCCCCCCCACGCCCATGTATGGTCGTAAATGTCTTTAGCTTCCGGGGATTACCGCCCCCCCCCCGACCCTTGTAATTTAAGCGTATGTATATCAGTCGCGTAGCCACGAAAAAAACTTTGGGGGGGGATGACTTTTCGATTTTTTGTAATGGGTAAAAATGATCTTTTTTGATATTTCAGCACAAAAATTTGCGAAATAACACATGCAAACATTGTCCTAAATTTGACTGGCCGAAAACATCAGAGCTAAAAGTCTAGTTCAAATCACTAAGTCACATAGTTATAATCCTATATGCGTCTGGGGGCGGCAGCCCCTGGAAAAAAGTGATAAACTTTTGATTTTTAGGCCGAGTTTAATCAAATGGAGACGTAAAATTACATAATGCTAAAAAGGGGTAGTCACCGCCATTGCAACTGGCAGTAATATAAGTACTGTAACCGACTAACCGCTTCGTTATCCTTGTGATTTTTTCTCAAAATTTGAACTTTTTGCAAAAGTTTGAACAATAAAAATTCTCCGGCTCCGGCACTTTTTTTGCCGGAGCCGGAGCCGGAGGCTCAAATCCGGCCGGAGCCGGAGCCGGAGCCTCCGGTCGATCGCTACATGTACTGTGCATTATTGTGCAAAATTTAAAAAAAGAGTACATTTGCACGGGTTTTGCACAAAAAAACCTTGGCTGGAGTCAAGTATTGGTTACAAAGTGTCCATGCTTGATGTAAACCATTTTTGCTTATTCGCTGTTTATGCAGAAATACGTAAGATGTGCAGTGGCATTACCCAAAAATTTGCAACGGCGGGTATAGAGCCAATTGTTTTTTTAACCGCACTTGTCAGTAAAACACAGAATTCATCTACAATGGTTGCGGGGGCTGGGGCCCGCAGCCCCCAAAAGCCAGAGCTTTTTAAAATTTCTATGCACAAGCTTCCATAGGAAAAGCAATTTTTGCAACACTTGCGGGATTGTTTGGGCGAAATTGAGCTTAGAAACCAAAATTGCGGGAATGTTTGGGCGAAATTGAGCTTAGAAACCAAAATTAGATGTACATATGTATATATCGGAATATATATCGGAATTTTTTTTCCAAAAAATGAAGACCTTGTCGATTTTCAGGCTAAATTTAGTCAACAGGAAACGTAGCGGAACTTTTTCCCTCCGGGTAAGAAAAAGCAATGGGTTTGAAGTTTCGAACGTCACATTACAGTGTAAATGCAGCATAATGTATATACTCAGCACTGGCGGTCCCAGACTTCAATTTCGGGGGGGGGGGGCGGAGGTCTGAAGAAATTTTTTCCTTTTTATAATAGCGTTTTTTAGTTTTATGCTATCTTGTAAAGCCGCAGCCATTTCAAGGGCAATGAGTTGAGTCTGTTTGTATTAAAATCCAGTGCTGTACCCAGGAAAAAATAGAGAATTTTTCAATTTTTAGGCCGAATTTGGTCAGCTGGAGACGTATCAGAAAATTTTTCCGACAGGAAAATAAAACACAAACAAGATGGGAACATCAGCCCAAACAGTGTATTACACAACTAAATGCAGCATAATATACTCGTGTAGACATGCATAGGCTTTTATAAAATATAATAACAAGGAATAGTAAGTCACAGAGTCGCAGGGGTCTGGGGGCGGTAGCCCAAGGAAAAAATTGGGGGAAATTTTTTATTTTTAGGCCAAATTTGGTCAATTGGAGACGTATCGGAAATTTTTTTTTCGGTAAACCTAGCTACATCATCACCATAAGCATTGTCAGGGGGTTCTCGAGAGGTGTGTCTAAGTTGTGTCCGGCAGGAAAAAATTGTGTCCCGCAAGAAAAAATTGTGTCTGGACACACTTCTGGACACAAAAAAAAAACCTTGCCACCCACCCCCTAGGGGTTTTGATTTTAGTCATTTTTTTCTTAATTATTGACATTTTCATATCGCTTGGGGTAAACATGATTTATCCATGGCTTCCGGAACTCCATACCGACTGCGAGAGTCCGCAGGGGTCATTTTTTGAAACTGAGATTTACTTTAGACTTAATGTGGGATGCAGGATACGAATGCGAGGTGTTTCGTTCTCGATCCCTCCCAATCGGACCATGAGATTACTTTTGTTTAGGATACAGGGTCTTGTGTTTTCAATAATGCAACAGCATTTGGGATCTTTCTCAATTGTGTGAGAAATAAACCGTCATTTGCCGCGCAGATAATATTTTTGCTTTAGTTTTGATTGCAGCCAGTTTTGTTTTAGGCGAATGGAAAGTGGACACAGCGGACACACCTGCATTGAAAAATGACTATGGGCTTATTCTGAAAGTGAGCTGATTCACAAGATGAAAGATTTCGGTATATTATGTTAGACAGACTTGTGACCTTGTACATATTTAAACCTTTTAGGTTTGTCAAACCTTAAAGGTTATCGGGTAAAATCTTGTAAATAAAGATATTTTGTCCTTAAACTTTACAGGCTGTTAGTAGAAACTGTCTGAGATCAGTGACCGCACTTTTTTAAAAAAAATTAGATCACAAGTAATTTTCTGTGTAAGTTGTGTCAGAATAGTTGTTTTTTATTTTCAGTCTCGAGCAAAGCACCATGCCATATCTGCTAAACTGAACAAGCCTTTCAGCTTTAAAGATAAAAAACCGCTGTTTTTGCAGTAAGTTTTTGCTTAAAAGGGTGTAGGAACCGAATTACCATTTTTGTGATGAATAATTATATATTTGATGTATCCCCTGAGTGCAGGGTTGAACTTTCTGCTGTGCTAAAAAATGTGCATAAAATATTGAGAATAGTTGGAAAATTATGTTAGTTGTGTCTGTGTGGCCCTTCCATTACTCGTAAATATTGGGGAGACGGCTCATGTTTCGAGGGGCCTTTCGAGGACAAATTTCCAGTTGCTTACCAGCATTACGCCTGAGTCCAAAGTGTGATTTTCAAAGTGACAGTATGTAAAGTTTTCTATGTACTGGATGACACAAGTGTTTCGATGTGTAACGCAACTTGATCTAGCAAAAGTTAAGTTTTTGAAATTCAATTATACAACTTGGATTTGCAAAAGCCTAACTCTGCGGCTGCTTTTTTCTGCGACTAAGTTTTATGAAATGTCTGTCATTTTTTACTGTGTCCAACTTTTATGAAATTGTCCGTTTTCGTGTTAATTCAGGTATGATATTAAATTTCAAGAAGGTCAAGAGTGTGGTGGTGCCTATGTGAAGTTGCTATCAGAAACTCCAACATTGCGTTTGGTACGATTGTTTTGTTCATTGTAGCCCTCCGGTTATGGTGTTGCCAGAGAAACAAAATCTACCTTTAGATCTAAATTTATTTGATCAAGAACTCATTTCAGTTTTAAGATAGACTTAAAAATTTGGTGCACAAGCGAGAGGTATCGCAAAGTAATCTTTTCTACGGCAATTTATGTATGAAGTGAATTAATAGTCGATAATTTCCGAATTTAGAGGTTAGCCTTTAGGTTGAGATGTCAGGTAAGGATTTGATTCAAGTGGTGATTGAGCTGAACTATAGTCTGACAAAAAATGTATGTATCGATCGAACTTCATTGCTTCATAGCAGCTTAGTCTTTGGAGGTAACCCCCATAATGTATATGTATATTTCATTCGAAAGCATTTTTAATGGAGAATTTTATGAAATTGAAATATTTTAAAAAATTTAAAGTTAAAAATTTTAATTCAAATGAAATTGATTTTTTTGCCTATTTATTTGAAACCTAATGTATTATGTATTATTCGATAGCCCATGCCATTTTGTGTCGAACGATATATATACAACATGACTATAGCGTGCACCAGTCAAAAATTATTGATTCTTTTAATTATTGATTTTTCCATAGAAAAACGTCATTTTTGGCCCGTTTTATTCGCTGTAACTCAGCAATTACTCAACCAAATCTGACAAATTTTGCGTCAATGGATGCGTTGTGACCCCGCGCAGTCTGTGAAAGTAATAAAATTTAAAAATGTGATACTAAAGTTTTCATTATTTGTCAGGTTTACAGTCATTTTTCAGCAAGTTCTGTTCAAGATTAGTTAAATTAATTATTACCACAATAAAGTTAAGTTCTTTAGCTTTCATTTGATACCAGGAAAATCCGCTTTTGATTCGATTGAACAAAGTTATGCAAAAAACTAATTCGTGATTCCCAGTATGTTTGCGCGCCCATAAAAATTCATACACGCATATCAGCGTGTAGAATGTTAGCACACATGCACATGACACGCTCACCAAGCTCTAATTTTTGACGAGTTATGAAAACTGCCATATCTTTTTGCTTCTTAACTTTGTTCAACAAAATCAAAAGCGCATGTTTTTGGCATCAAATGAAAGCTAAAGAACTGAACTTAATTGTGGTAATAATTATTTTAACTAATCTTGAACAAAATGTGCTGAAAAATGACTAAACCTGATCAATAATGAAAAACTTAGTATCTAATTTTGAAATATTATTACTTTCAGAGACTGCGCTGGGTCACAACGCATCTAATGATGCACAATTTGCAGATTTGGTTGATTATTTACTGAGTTACAGCTAATAAAACGGGCCAAAATGACTTTTTTCTATGGAAAAATCAAAAATTAAAAAAATCGATAATTTTTGACAGGTTGTATATATCGTTAGACGCAGAATGGCATTGGCTATTAAATGATGTATAATACATTAGGTTTCCTGTAATTAGGCGAAAAAGATCAATTTTATTTGAATTAAAAATTTTAACTTTGAATTTTTAGAATATTTTAATTTCATAAAAATCTCCATTAAAAATTCTTTCGAATTATACATTATGGGGGTTACCTCAAATGAGTAAGCTGCTATGAAGTTATGAAGCAATGAAGTTCGATACATACATTTTTTGGTCAAACTATGGTTGGGAAATCAGGATTTTAGATTTGCTAGTAACGATAGTGATTTAGAATCTGAAATTTTTTGAATGATGTCAAGGCTTGTTACATTGGTTGTTTAGCTATTTTTTATATTTACATATTATTATAGGCTGGTTTTTTTTCTTTTTAGGATAATTTTCACGACAAAACGCCCTATTCCATTATGTTCGGCCCGGACAAGTGTGGACTGACTAACAAGGTAGTTTTCTGCAGTCATATCAACTTGCATTGTGTTCGTGAGTAGTATTTGCTTTGTTGAGTCAAATTTTGTAAAATTACAAGTCTGGGTAAAAGTAACAACTCAAAACATTTTATCTATGATATCGATATATATTTTTTATAAGTTCTTTATAAATTTGTTTTGGTGGGCTCTGGTCTATTTTAAGAAAACTGCTTCCCTCATCGCCAAACTTTTCGTTGCAAATAAAGTAAACTTACTAAAAATTTTACTCACTATTTGACCCTCATGACCCTTTCCCCAGAATCCTCGATTTGAGGGAATACTTTTCGCGGCTAGTGTCGGTTTTATTTAGTCTGGTTGGTGATATTATCTGAGTGTCTGCAGTCTGACTGAATGTGTTTTCCAATTTGTTTCAGTTCCATTTCATTATCAGGTTTCAAAATCCAGTCACGGGCGAAGTGGAGGTTAGTTTATGATGTTAAAATGTGCCATTGAGTAAGATTTAATCGTGTTTCTTTCTTTAAACCTTTATTGTAATAATTCTTTTCTACTGGCTTTAGATTCTGAGATCTAATGAATGGTTTTTGTTTGAATCACTTGAGGTGAGGCGTGTTTTTTTGATGAAATAAGTAGTGTTTAACTTAATAGAATACAATCGTTTTGTTTTCGACCGCCCCGAAGACTGCCCTCTAAAAATGTCCACTGGTAAAATTTCTTAAAAGTGATGAACGCCTGGGGATTTTGACCTTTACAGTACTGTGTCAAAAATTCATGCTCAGGCGTTCTGTGGGCGCAAAGTTTACATAGAAATCACAAAAACCTCGAAAACGCAACTGCCACCTTAACGACTTTTGATTATGACGGTTATATCTATTATTCCGGTATAATTATTCACGAAACTCACTACGCCGATTTAATTTTTAGAGGTCATCAGTTTTTGGTAGGGTTTGTCAGGTTTGTTCTTATTTTAGGAAAAACATTCGAAACAGCCGGACAAGTCTCAGCTGGAAAAATATATCACCGACAAACAGACACATTTGTATTCATTACGTGAGTTGGTTAATTGGATGTCGAACATTATACGGACGGGTTCTTTGGGAACTGCCTAATATTTCCGTTAGGCTGACGGCCGACCATTAAACAACAACAACAAATGATTGTAGGGAAATTGGTTGTGACACTAGGATTTCTTAGATGCTGTTCATGAATAATTGATTAGATGAACTGAAGTAGTTATATAATGACGTCACGTCTTAGAATTGCAGAATTTCCTAAAAATTTGCACCTTATGCTACCAACAGAGGAGCTATAATTGTGCCGAATTTGCGACGTTTTCGTCATCTAGTGTTGAGTTTTTTAAGTTTATTTAGCTAATTTTGTCCAACTTGAAAGTATTTTTGAAAAAATTATGTGAGTAACTTTTGTACACAACAGTTAGTTGACTTGCATCTTTAATACAATCAATGTTTAAAAAAGCACTGACTTGTTTTTCACAGGCTTGTGTGTGTTTTTTTTGTGTTTAAGCACAAAAACGGCTGAACAGTACATAAAAATGGTTGTCATTTTTATTGTTTATTATGTTAAAAAGTTTTGCTGATTTGTCAGATGATTATTTCATTTTTTTCAGATCTGCAACCAAACGGTGATTACGATATGCAAATTGATCAACAAACATTTTTCAAGGGAAATCTGAAGGACACTTTCGAGTAAAGAAGTTTTAAATTTTGTCTATAATTTCAAAGAACGTCAGTTTCAGAAAGCTAGAGCTGAAAAATTATTTTAATTATCTGCGGAAAAGTTTAATTTTCAGTTTGTAGTTTTAATATTTTTGGAATAATGATTTTTTGATAATTCATTTTTTTTGTTTAGTAGTCATACCAAAATAATTTTCAATGTTTTAGACCCTCACTTGTGCCACCTGCAGAAATCGATGATCCAACCGACAAGAAACCCGAGGATTGGGACGACAGAGAAAAGTAATTTTATTTTTGGTCAATTCTTTAGTTTTTGTTATCCGTTTGTTTTTTTATTTTTTTATAAACGTTTATGTTGCTGTTAATTAGCGTGAGTGTAATAGTAGATTTTATTGTAACTTTTGCTTCTTAATTCATGTATTTTAGAATTCCTGATCCAGAAGCCTTCAAGCCAGAAGACTGGTGAGTGGACGGACAGTTCATGTTTTGTGTCACGTCAGATTGTGAAACTTTTTTACAAATTATTAAAGTCTGAGCCGAGCAAGTGGTAATATTAATTTAACACGAGGTAATCAGTCAAAGGAGCAAAATTCCAAACGATTCAATTGTGCAACAATGAGACCCACGGTGGCGTTTTTAGACAAAAAAATGCTTGCGTACCCATTCTAGGTACGGCGTGAAGAAGTTTTTTTATTATTACTGGGGTTGAGACTTGGCCAGAAATATTTTCAAAACACGTGGTCAGGTCCAGATAAGGTGTGGCTGACGATGCTTTTAGATAGGGGGGATTGTAGCATTTTTTGGGGGTCCTCGTGAGTTGCCGAAAAAAATGCCTGTCTGTAAAGTGATGAGTTTTTTAGTTCAGCAATATTTTTTCGTTGGTTTAAGTTTAAATTATCAATTTTTAGGGACGAAACGGAGCCGGAAATGATTGAGGATCCGGACGAAAAAATGCCAACAGACTGGCTGGAGGATGAACCAGAATTGGTGCCAGACGAAAAGGCTGTGAAACCAGATGACTGGTTAGCGGGTTTGGAATAATTTATTGCAGGGAATTAGTCATCGGGGGGGGGGGGGGGTGAGCCCATGGTACATACTAGAGTTAGCAACGGGTCGAAATTTCATAACCCGACCCTACCCGACCCTGGAAAATCTCAACTCGACCCGGCCCGACCCGACCCGCACCAACCCGACCCGATTGCGAACTTTAGTACATGCCATGGGAAAGGCTTAGGCTAACTTGTCTGGCCATTTACTGGTCAGTTAAAGTAGTAGACTACTGACGAAGTATTATAATATATTATCACAACGTGTAGCGTTTAGAAATTGCTGCTGAAGGCTGTTTCGACACTAGTGTCGTCAGCCGCACGTTTGTTTAGGTGTGAGAACTTATTAATCCTGCGCTTTTGTTGGGCGATACTTACGCCTAGATTGGGCAGCAGACATTTAATGTCAAATTTTCATAATATCGCCACAGCAGACCATACGTGTTTTCTTTTTCTTCTAAATTCAAATTCAAATTTTTTTCAAACGTGTTAGCTTACTTTTCTTCCTGATATTCCTCACTGTCCATGTTTTTTATAATTCTATGTGACTATTTTTGAGAGTGCCGAAATAGCTATTTTGATAACTTAAAAACGTAACCAGAAAATCCTGCAAATTTTTTTGTGTTTTTTTCAGGGATGTTGAAATGGACGGGCAGTGGGAGCCACCGAAAATCAGTGAGTAAACAGTGTTTCAGCGGTTAATAGAAGTGCAATATTTTGACTTTGAATTCAATAGACGAACTACACGATTTACCCAACGCTTTAATGATTGTGATAAGATAAGAAGGATGAGACAACAAGAAACACGCAATTTCGTTACGAAAAGAACAAATTTCTAGCATTAAGAGTAGAGCAAGATGTCACGCAAATCACGCAACTTGGCTTGTGTCAGGGTTCAGCCATGTCGTATGCATACATAGGCGTCTGGGGGGGGGTGGGCATCCGGGCATACGTGTATGAGGAGGAGAGATGGTGGGAGCTGGGGGGATCCCCTCAAAATTGAGGGGCCGTAGGGAGGGTTTTGAAAATTTGGGCAAAATTTAGTAAAAGTGGCACTTGGATGGGAAAATGTTACACATTTTAGGGTATTTTTGGTTGATGAGTACCCAAAATTTAGACGCCCCCCAAATTTTGACCCCGTTGTATAGTTTGGGGGGGTCTTCACTCCTCTCCCCAGAAGAGAACTTCACGCCCCTCCCCCCCCCCCCCAATGTTTTAACACGTTGCCGGTCTTTTTGAAATTTTGAATTCTTTTTATTTGTAATTTTTATAACTTTGGTTAGAAACATCGCCTAGTGGTCCTGCTTGGATGGATCGGTTCGTACTGACGTGAACTATGCGTTTATGCAATAATATTCAGGACGTAAAAATACGTCCACGATGCTAAAACTATGGCATCACATCAAGAAAAGTGTCAGGACGTATTTTTACGTCCAACTTTGGGCACAGTCTATGACGCAACAGCTGCTGCAAAAGTCATCTAGGTCTCGCATTTTCAAGAATAGCTGTTTTGGAACTCCTGACAACCAACAAAAGCAAGGATAGGTTCATCCATCAGATAACTAATATCCCACTTTGGGACTTTTATATCTGCATTTTACGGCCCACGGAATTGACACATTTGGGCCAATAGAACACTGCCATTAGTGCTGTTCTGTTCAAATCAATGCTGTGTTTACCGCTTGACTCCGCTGATACAATTTAATCACTGCTACAGATGGAAAATAGTGAATCAATATGATAAATGTTGTCGACTCAAATTTTAAAAAATTTGTCAACAACCGCTATCGACACGGAAAACAACTAGCAATTGATATATAATTTCATTTCTCACAATTGCGAACAAAACTAAAGATGCAACGCTTAGCTGTGGTGCATTTGGACTACGTATTATGTTTTTTGTCAGTCACCTTACCCAGTCCACCCTCAGCATTTTTCCAAGAAATTTTTCGCTTTGTTTTGTCATTTTATACATGATTGTGAGCTGTATTTCAGCCTATTTCTTCAGGAACTTATATAACTTACACGTATTTTTGGACGTATTAGTACGTCCAGGGTGTGTTCTGTGACATTACAAAGGACGTACTTTTACGTCCTAGACCGGCAACGTGTTAAACGTGCTCACGAAGGCAAAATTAGTGGCTCACGAGTCACGAAGGAAAAATGTGGCTCACGAAGCTAAAAACGGTGGAAAAGTTTCTCCGCACCGTCCCCTCCCCCGGTAGCTCACCCCTCCCCAGAATTCGCTAGCTGCCCATCAGGATATAATATTGCGTGCGTGTTTATATTAGAAGAATTAATTGTTTTTCTAGCATGGAATGTTATGAGATTTCATGTACTCTTTCACTCTTTCAAATAGATAATAAAGCGGCTCGCTAAGGATTATATTACGTTAATTGCGCAGTAAAGTCTGTCGACCGAAGGGAGAGAACCCTTGTCTCCTTTTCCTAGACAACATAATATGATAATAAAATATATTATATTTGGACGGCTATGTTTTGACATTTTAGAAAATTCTAAGTGTGAAACCGTGTCTGGCTGTGGTCCCTGGAAGCCTAGCAAAATCAAAAATCCCAAGTACAAGGGTATTTGGAGCCCGCCGCTTATAAGCAATCCTAACTATAAGGTGCGCCTGTTTAGTATTATTTGTGTGGCTGTAGTAGGTTCTTTAGAAGTAATGACGAGGTCTCCAAGGAGCACTTTTTTGTAAATATATGTGATTATTTTAATTATCATGACTTGTTGTAATTAAAAATAATAATATGCTCTTGAAAGTCTAGTTATTCTGTTAACTTCATAAAACTTGTTCATTAGTGTTGAGTGTATTCGTTATCTTGGTCCTGACTTCTCATCCCAGTGTCGGATTACTGAACAAAAATAACTTTAGATTATGCGATATAAGTGGTTAATACCATTAGTCTAATTATAGGTAGCTGAGCTACTAGCTCTAAAAAATTCATAGAATTTACAAACAACATAAAAATATGTTTTCATTCACGTTTTGGGGTAAAAATGTCCTATATTTTCAGGGCGTTTGGACCCCGAAGCGGATACCAAATCCGGCTTATTTTGACGATACTGAACTGTTTTCTAAGCTCACTACTATTGTAAGTATTTTGATAGATTATTCAACACTTTTTAGTCATACGTGTCATTTAAAAAAGTTAGCTCGCAAACAGTGAGAAAATTGGACAGCTTTAGGCCCGGTTCATCCTGGTTCGGATTATCTTTGTCCTTATCGACCTTATAGCCGTCGACCAAAATTCGTCCTTGTCCCTGTCCTTGTGTCCTTAAGGACAAGAATATAAACCTGGCTTTTTGGCAAAGAGTATTGACTGGGTTTCAGCCCTTACTTAGCTAGAAGATTAATTATTAATATTTAATTATTATAATTAATCTGAATTAAAGTATAAATAGTTTAATATTTTTCAGGGTGCCGTTGGTCTGGAGCTGTGGTCGATGAGTGACGGAATCATTTTTGACAATTTCCTGATCACTCATGACAAAAATTCAGCGGAAGTCTGGACACATCGAACGTGGTATCAAAAGAATATGGCGGAGAAACGCTTAGCTAATGTGCGTTTACAATTAAATTGCTTGGTTTACTGGTAGATTATGTACTGTATTGACGTACGTATGTAGATCAACAGTTCGCCAAAAATGCTTGTCTACTTTGAAGTTTCGGATAAAAGTTTTTGGATTATTCTAGTTTTACAACAACAAAAATCATAAACAGAGAAAAATAAGTGACTGTGTGCATCATAAATACTATTGTAGTGATGTAATTTAAGGGCAACATATTTTTGGTGATTTTTGAAATAATTTTCGTTAGGACTACATTTTTTATGGTGTCAACTCTTTTCCGATGAATTCGATAGCACGTGTAGCGTTCACTTTGTTAGCACCTAATTTTTAATTTTTGTAGCCACTTACCATCTTACACTTTTTTGATGTATATTTTTGATACCGGTCAGTGTTAACTATGTGTAAACCGTGTAAAAGTTTGAGGTCTGATTCTATTTACACAGATTTTGTACATTTTACACATAATGTTACACATTGATGGTGTTTTCAGAAAGCTTCTGTGTTCGGCAGCGTGATCGAAGCAGCCAATGAGCGGCCCTGGCTGTGGGTGGTCTACATTCTGGTCATTCTCATTCCCATCGTTCTGATCACAGTATTCTGTTGCACTGGCTCAAGTGACAAGGTAAGGCTGCTGGGGGCAGTTGAGGACGTTTTTTTTTTGGGGAGGGGGTTGAGGGAGCAGTAGCACTGAATTATTCCGGGGATCGGGGGGACAAGTAATGTGGAACTTGATGCTTAATTTGCTTTTTTAGTGAGGGAAGGTGATTTTTTTATTCTTTTTGTAACATTTTTTGTAGAATATGTTTTAGGAGTTTTGAGTGTATACCCAGCTGCGTATTAAAGTAGTACCTAATTTGCATATTAACTTGAGTTTGGTGCAGAGTTAAGCAGTACAACTTGTATGCGTGTCAGCTCATTTGCATATTACATATCTAATTTACATATAATTCTATGTTATATAAACGCGTACTGCGCGTGTACGTGTGTATTGCTGTCTGCCCCTTACCAATTTTGGTTTTGCTTTTAAATATGGTGCACTATGACATGTGATCTTGTTGAACAGTTGCAGTTATTTTGTGGGAATGTAACCTAACGTTCTTAAGAGCAATGTGAGAAGGTAGTATTTGACAGTCGAGCATTATGTGCTGAGACAATGGGTCCTGCCTCATAGAAGTACACATATTATTAAATCTGCTGATCACAGCAGTATGACTTACGGCCTAAAGTGTGTGAAGCGGATTAGATTGAAATTTGATTGCTGGATACTAGATAGACAGAAATACAGTATTCAATTTTTTTTTTTTAAATATTTGAAGAATACAGCATTTACCATGTACATATTTTTTGGACCTCTATTTCTACAATTTTATAAATGTGCCTCAACTTGGACTAAGCTACTTAATGAGATTATGTATAAAAAATTCATACTGGTATGTAGATGAGCACAGAACCCGTGTGCAGCTAAACGAACGAAATTTAACATTTCAGGGGGTTACCTTGCTCTTTTTAAAGATCGCTTTTTGGTAGAAAATCCTGGTTCAGACTGTTGATGGTGTGTGTTTTTTGCGGGCACATATTGAAATTTAAAAAGGCGCATATTGATAATTGGCATATTCTGCAACATGTTCTATTTTATTTATCTGCATAGGATCTGTTTGATATATTTCTAGTTCATTTTAGTTTTTTTAAAAGTATATACATTTTATAATCTGCAAGTCTGCAACCCATGAAGCGTCTAAAGACATTTTGATGTCTTTAGTGTAAAAAAGTGGTTTCGTCGCTAGCCATCCCGCCTGGTGGAGTACAGAATCAGAAATTCATTATTTTTCAAAGATTTGGCGACTATTTATTGTAGGTTGGTTTTCGCGTCGTGTGGTAGTTCAGAGCTGAGGCACTGTTGCTTTGGGCATATGAAAAACGTTGTACATTTTTCGTGGCGTCTCCTAGTCCTCCCACTAACTTCCGGAACTCAGTGTGTGAAAGGTGTCTAAAATTTTCTTCGCCATCCATTTTACTGCTTTTTCACCATAATGATGGTGAGTCTTCAAACTTCAAATTGTGATGTTTCTTTTATGTCTCATTTTTTGTTGAATTTAGTACCAGTGAAGCTGACATGACGTAAATAGTTTTTGCCTAGAAATTGAGTCTCATTGTAATTTATTTAGTGCGTCTCCGCTAGTTTGGTCGGCGGCTCTCATTCAGTTTTGCCTAAATTGAGGAAATACTCATACAGTTTTGACTACATACCAGGGTTTTTTTTTCAAATCGACTACTGCTCAAAACTTGTTGTTTTTTATTTTTGAGTGTTCTTTTTTACGATGACTTGTTCTTTCTTACTGAAAGTTTTAAACGGCGTTGTACTCTTGTTTTAACCAAAATTTCCATTCATACATCCATCTACAATATAGCGTTCCCAGAAAAAAATTTCGGGGGGATGACTTTTCGATTTTTTGCAATGGGTTAAAATGCACCTTGTATCAATTTCAACACCTAAATACGCATTGCAAGCGTAAATCCACTAAGCCGCAGAGTCGCAGAGTCGCAGGGGTCTGGGGGCGGCAGCCCCCAGAAAAAAATTGGAGATTATTCAATTTTTAAGCCAAATTTGGTTAACAGGCTGGGGGAATAACTTTCAGATTTTTTTAAAATGATCCCCGTTTCCACACGATAAACAACCAAATACACTAATAAAAGCGTAGTAAGCTAATAGATGGTGCACGCACCTATACACACTTGCTTACGCTTTCATGAAAGACAATTTAGTAAGGAACACAAGGCAATAAACTTGCAGGGGCTGGGGGCTCAGCCCCCAGTACGAAAATTTGAGAATTTTTTGTTTTTAGGGTAAAATATTCAGTCAATTGGAGACGCATTGGAAAACTTTCCGGCTAAGTTTTATTTAGTGCCGCTCGGTGGGCGCATGAAGGCTGCGTAAATTATTTTTATTTTTGACTGCGTAAATTAACGGTCCACTACCTAAATACGCAGTATTTTACGCAAAAAACCATACTTTGCCGATAGATTATAATAAGGAATAGTGAGCCACGGAGTCGCAGGGGTGTGGGGGCGGCAGGCGGCCCAGAAAAAAATTTAGAGTTTTGGATTTTTACGCCAAATTTGGTCAATTGGAGACATATCGGGAATTTTTTTCGGGGGCAAGAAAAACCAAAGGGGGACCCTTATGTAAAAATAGACTGGGAAAAAATTTCAGGTTGGAGGAATTCCCTTCACCACCACCCCGCTCCCCCGGTACGCTCTGTCCATGTATGAGGGTAGGTTGGGGAATGGATAGCAGAATCGAGTAGGCAGTTGGAGAGGGTCCCAAGAATTGTGGCAAAATTGGGTGTAAATGGCGTTTTTTGAAATATTGTATATACAAAATTTACGGTATATAACAATTTTCGGGGGGTCTCCATAATTTTGGCTGATAGGCAATCCAAAATTTATATAATATAAACCACCTCTTGCTAAAGCTAGTTTTCAACGGAGTCTAGTTTCCACAAATTAGCTTCTGACGATCTATAGGTATACGTTAGAATTGTTAAGGTGTGTTAAGATCAGGGACTAGCCAGGATTTTGGAAAGGAAGGAGCACCTCGGTGAGGAAAACGACAAATTTATGCTAAAAATTTCACACTGAAAATTTTGTATTTTTGTACCTTCAATAAAGTCCCCTAAACGTCAAACCACGCGTCCCCTCCTCCTTAAACCTTCGAAAAATCTGGGACAAGCCCCGTACCACACCCCATCCCCATATACATTTACGCTGTTAAATGCTAAACACCATGAAGTACCCTAGTCTTATACACATTCGCAGGACTGCAAACTGAAGAAAAGAATACACTGTTCAGTTCAGTCCTTCTTTTAAGATCCCTAGAGAGAGACCATTAGAACATAGCTGTCCCCAGAAAATTTTTTGAAATTAGACTCAATTTTGGTGCAAGACGTGATTCTGGGGTTTTACACGGCTCCAGCTGGCTGTTCTACGGTTGTTCTTTTTTATTTTTTGCTGTTCTTTTTTAGAAAATGGTGTTCTAAAGAACATAATTTGGAACAAAAAACTCTGCTACATACTCATTCAGATTTGCCTAAATAATTTCCTATGTTGTTTTGTGATGATCGTTGAAGCTTCTGTTTCAAGTTTTATGGAAAAATCGTTAGAGTTTTTATTCAGCTGTAAACTCGACAACGTTTGCTATAGTTTTCAAGTAATCCATTGGAGTTTTTTTTCGTCGTTTCCCAACGTTATCGTACTGATTTTCATGTCTGAGATGTTTGCTTTGTGTTCATGTCGGAGTTTTTTACACAAGTGGGTAATTGTGAAAAATAGGATTTGTATGACTGTGAGTATCGATCCTCCGGTGAACAATGATAGGCTTCCGCCCAAGTTGCTCAAGACCACTTCCCAACTGTAAACATTGAACTCTTCCTGACAAACATAGTATCCATAGCCGCGAATTAGTCGAAATTCCACTGCTATAGTATCATTCGGCTCGTCAGTTTCTGTTTCGCATATTACGTATGGCAGATAATTGAGTGAATATATGTATGCCCATCTTTCACATTGATGCGGACAAAAATTATGTGTTGAGTCTAAGTGGTGGCGACATTTTGACTTTTTCAGTTCGCTTGCATTCGAATAACTTCCTTGCGTAATGCACAGATCTTGTAGCTTGTCTGTTCCCAAAAAGATACTGCCCAGACACCCATCGTTTTCGCACAAACTAATTTGTCTGTCCCGAAATATCCTGCAGGCACTTGTTACGTTTGGATGGTAACCATTCATGCAAGGATTGTTTGGTTTATTAAGCTGGATGAATTTTGTGATATCCAATTGTACCAAAACGGTTGTTCGGGGTTTGTGGAAATTCAGTGGGACAGGAACAAATGATTCTGGACTGTTTCCGACAATCATATCCACTGCATTTTGATCTTCTTTCCCAGAGGACCAGAGATGATGGTTCACAAATTTTAATACATACGGTGCCATTAAATCGATGGCGTCTGCAACCACAGTGTAGCAGACTCCGGCCAAATTATAACCCCTCAAAATCGTATGCATGCTATGATTTCTCTCTTCAAAAACTTCTTCTGGTGCCAGTGATATATTATCTAATAGGTCTTTAGCAGTTCTGTATGTTTTATTTAGGCGTCGGATTGCCGCAGTGATATTTGTCATTGGAGTAGTAGATCTAGAAGGACGAAAAAGATTGTAAAATTGTTTCCTGGTAGCAGTGTTCATGCCTAATCGGCGTAGCTTTTCATCTGAAATCCACAGAGGTGAACAGAAGCTAACATTTGGGAACGAAGTCAGCAATTTCCGACTTGAACGTATGGCCGTAGGAGAGGTTTGATAGTCAGCAATAGTGCACCACATCATTTGCAAACTGATCACAAACGATGCCAACAAGACAAAACACCAAATGAATTTGATCCATTTAGAGTATTCCTTAAAGCTCAATTCGTTAAAACCATGAAATGACGTTCGCTCGCAGAAGATCTTCCAAACCGAAGTCATTGTTTCTGAAAAAGAGGAACTGAGTGTATGTTAGTAGACTCGATAGCATAGTAAATTATTAAATTACTAATAATGCTTCATAATTACATACTGCCATGCATACATGGGCGTGGAAAGAATGGGGGTTCACTCCACCCCCAGAAGACAACTTCACCCCCCAGACAGGTGCTTAACCCCCCCACAATGTTTTGAAGGTGCCAACGATGGCAAAATCGCTGGTTCACTAAGAGAAAATGGTGGCTCACGAAGCTGTAATCGGCGGAAAAGTCGCTCCGCACCCGCCCCCCCGCCCAGAATTCGCTAGCTTTCCATGTATGCTGCCGGCTAGCTGCCCACGTATGTTGCCGCATGTGGATAATGGCGAAATAACGGAAAATTCACGGCACGACTAATGCAAAATGTGTAACGTGCGACTCCGTTTTTTGGAATAACGGACATACGGCTGTACATGTGATTCGTCCTCAAACCGAACCCACAGCCCAAAATTGATTGGACGCGCGCGTCGTTCAGTCGTCTATGAAGTTGGCCACTAAATGTTTGCTTTGCCGAATGACCACAAAAGTTTTAGGTCTGGTGGGCTGCTGGCCACTTAGAAAAAATGTAAAAACAAACCCTGATTAATTATTTAAAGTGTATATACACTCATGTAATATAGAGCCATATGCTTACCTATTTTTTCTTTTGGGTTACTTGAATTTTGGTGCAGTGTCGAAAACGCAACTAACACCATATATAAAAGCTGACTAACTTACATAACATTTTCAGTTTGAATAGAAACTTTCTTCCTAAAGGCTCGATATGTTAACCAAGAACATGCTCATATGTGTTTATTATGGCAACCAACTCCAATTTTGTTCACCTTCTCCCCCAAAAGGCTTCATTTTGCTAATGGAGCAAATATGAAACATCACGAAACCATGTCGTAATAAAAAACTGTCGCTTAGGAGTGTATTAGTGTTTGTTTAAGTTTGTTGACTGTCCTAGAATTCGCACAGCCAGAAACTCTGGTAAAAGTGCTCCTACTGTACTTTTCAATCTTCTAAATTGCTCAGGCTTAGCGCCAAATTTTTCGAAAACAATATGACAGAGAGTATAGAAAAGTCAGAAAACATTTTTCATCTATTTCTGTTGGAGTCTTTATTATTTATACTTATAATATTATCAATTTCTTCATCAAAACTGTTAAACTTAAACGTAAAAAACTAAAACTAAGTTTGTTGTTTTTTTACTGACATAGAACGTCGGAGTGAAAAATTCTGTACATAATTCCTACGATCACGTGTTCGACTTGGACTGGGTTAAGTTGAACGCGTTTCGTGAATCCCACCTATAGTCTGGTTTTTTTAGCCAGCCGATGCGGTGGCGTTGGCCAAAAAGACGGACGAACTGTTGCCGGACGATGAGGACGAGGACGTGGATGCAATGGGGGGCGGAGACGAAGGAGCTCCCGACAACAGCCCGCCCCCGTTGGTGGACGCGCAGAAGGCACAGAATGCCACACCTACGCACAAAGTCAACAAGGCTGATTTAGAATCTTCAGTGGGTTTAGATACTATTATAAAAAATAATTTTATTATAATAGTCTGACAAAAATGCTGCACCCTGCTGCAAAGAGAAACGCTTGATTTTATAACGAAAAGAACGAACTGCAAGCATTGTGACAAAAATCACGCCGAATAGTCACAAAAATCACGCCATAATATATTTTGCCTCAGGCTTCAGCAATTTCTGGTCAGACTTTAGTGTAGTAGGCTTGGACGTTCGGAATTTTATGTAATAGGCCACGCGTGTAGACTACTTGGGTGTTAACGGGGTAATTAGAGACATGGAGGTTTGTAGGTTTTGACGTATTTCTGATGTTCAAGTTTATGCTAGTTCTTGAGTTGGTTTAGTTTTAGTTGATTGTTCAGACGTAGTCTTTTTAGGCGGAGGATAACTTAGCTAAATAATATTTTTGGTTTTCGTTTTGACGTAGTCTTTATAGGTGAAGGATAAGTTGTCTAAATAACAATATTTTGGTTTTCGTGTGCTTTACAAGGTGACAAGTTAAAGAATTAATAATATCGTCCTAAGAGTAATTGTTATTCATTGCACCAAGAGTACATAATTGGAAGAGTATGACACTCTTCCCATCGGCCAGCTTGGCAGCGCGGTAGATGCATTGCACGATAACGGCCAAAAAGGTACCCAAATGAGTACCCCTACCCAAATGGGTACCTGGTACCCAAACGGGTCCTGCAGGTACCCAAATGGGTACCCCAGCGTTTAGCGTTTCTGATTGGGCCCTGCAGAGTACCCAAATGAGTACCCCTTCCCAACTGGGTACTAGATGTACCCAAATGGGTATGGGGTACCCAATTGGGTACCCCAGCGTAACTGATTAGCTGCTGGGGGTACCCAAATGAGTACCCCTACCCAAACGGTAGGTACCCAAATGGGTACCTCCCCGTCAGCCAATCAGATTGCACCAGCCTTTAGCTCCGCCTACAATCAAGCAAAGCTACCGTAATCTCGCGTGCAGCAGTATATGTAACGTTACGGGTAATGCTGTTTTTAGATTTTTTTAGACTTTTTCTGCCCTGAAGACTTATTATAAGACATAAACAAAGTCTTGGTTAACTGATGGAACTTTACAAACTGATTTTAATTAACAAAAACACACCTGAAATATTATTGAAATATGGCATGAAAAAGGCAAAAAAGGAGCATTTTGTACAGCGCTTGTTAAAAAATATATAATTTAACTAAGACTTTGTTTATGTCTTATAATAAGCCTTTAGGGCAGATAAAGGCTAAAAAATCTAAAAACAGCATTACCCGCAACGTCACATATACTGCCGCACGCGGGAGTACGGTAGCTTGTAGGCGGAGCTAAAGCTGCTGCAATCTGATTGGCTGACGGGGAGGTACCCATTTAGGTACCTACCCGTTTGGGTAGGGGTACTCATTTGGGTACCCCCCGCAGCCAAATCTGTTACGCTGGGGTACCTATTTGCGTACCTGGTACCCATTTGGGTATTTCTGGTACCCAGTTGGGTAGGGGTACTCATTTGGGTACCCTACAGGGCCCAATCAGACACGCTGGGGTACTCATTTGGGTACCTGCAGGACCCGTTTGGGTACCAGGTACCATTTGGGTAGCGGCACTCATTTGGGTACCAGGTACCCATTTGGGTAGGGGTACTCATTTGGGTACCTTTGTGGCCGTTATTGTGTAACGCATCTAC
>JASANF010010481.1:0-33917 GCA_030248245.1 Trissonchulus sp. WLG1_4 | reverse complement strand
GTAGGCTTTTTCACACATATGTATATACAGTTGCGCAATGATGGATGTAACGTCTGTGTAATTTTTCCGTAAAATGTAGGCTTAGAGCATTGAAATTTGGTTTTTAAACGTTTGTACATTTTCCATTTCTGCAAAAGTGAAATGCACAGTCCAAATTTCGAAAATATTTTGCAGAAGTTTTGCACATTTTCAAAAATATACCAAAAAAACTCTTTAATATATACACAATTCCGGCTTCCAAAGTTTGAAGGGGGGGACGTAGCTTTCCTTCCTGCCTGCCACAACACATAAAATTTTTGCATGCATAAAACTACGCCTCCCTTTTTGGCTTCGTGTGCCACCAATTTTGCTCCTGAGCCACCAATGTTTGCTTCGTGAGCTACCTTCAGAACATTCTGAGGGGAGCGGACCTGTCTAGGGTGGAGCGAAGTCGGGTTCGGGGGAGCAATCCCTCCCATGCCCATGTACGATATATTAATATGTTGTGCCAAGCAGGAAAAAACGAATGAGGCCAGGAACACGATGGGGTGGGACTGGGAGGCTGCCTCCACTTGTAATTGGGGAGCCGATTAGGGTCACCCAAGTGACCATTAGACACAAATGACTAAGGAAAAAACAGCTCCACAGAGCATGGCTACAACCAAAAAGATAAGAAATTTTGGGTAATGGAGAGGAGGGGAAGACTACCCATTTGAAATCTGGTGAGCTCAAGAAGCGAGGGGGGGGGCGACCAGCATGACTGAGGCTTGCGAAAAATGAGGGGGGGGGGCCGACTAGCATGACTGAGGCTTGCTAAAAAAGAAGGGGGGGGGCGACCAGCATGACTGAGGTTTGCTCAGAATGAGGGGGGGCAACCATCATGACTGAGGCTTACTAAAAATGAGGGGGGGTCGACCATCATGACTGACGCTTGCTCAAGATGAGGGGGGGGCGACCAGCATGACTGAGACTTTAGGACAGTTAGTTGTCGGTGCGCCCCCGTCCCCCCAATGGCGGAGCCAGGGGGGGGGGGACAAAGCCACACCTTGGCGATTTCGGCCGCCATCAGCGTTTTGGGCTAATAATCGGCACCTTAAAAATTTATTGAAATAGCACATAACATGCAATGTTGTGAAAAACCTTGCGGCCAAATAAAGTCAGATATGGTACCGGGCATCCTACTAGCGTCACCCTGTCTTTTGAAATAGAGCCATGGTAAAATAATATAGAACTGAAAAAAATATGCAGCACATTTTTTGAGTAGATATCTCTGGTTGGACCAGTAAACTTGTTTCCGTTGTAAAAATGGCTCGTCAAAGGGAGGTGCTGTTGAGCAAATTTTCACGCAGCCGGACTGGATATAATCGCAGAGGAAAACCAAAATTATGCAAATCTGCAGATGTATAGCGTATACCCTTCATTAAAACAAAAATAATCGACACTTGCAATAACTTTTATTGAGATTTAAAATTCATTAAATAGATATCTATAACAACCGACATTAAAATCAAACAACAGTGAGTGTCCGTATGTCCGTCAGAGTTGAATTCAGTTCAACTCTGCCGAAAATCTCGGGCACACGGACAAACGGACAGTCGACTCAAAAGTATGAATCGCTGCTTTGTCCGTATGCCCGTACAGCCGTTAAGCACGTATGAATTTTTTTCGGCAGGATCCCATGTCCGTTCAGCCATTAAAAACGTCAAATTACGTTTGTCCGTATGTCCGTGAAAAAATAGCTTAGTTCAACAGCGTCAAAAGTGTCGGGCATACGGACAAACGGACATACGGCCTAGTAGTATGAATTGGACATTTGTACGTATGCCCGTACAGCCGTATGTCCGTATGGCCCAATGTCCGTTTGCCCTAAAAAGTATGAATTGAAAAAACGGACAAAACTTGCTTTGTCCGTGTGCCCTATGTCCGTTTGTCAGTATGCCCTATTGAAGTATGAATCGACCCTTAGTGTTTGCGACCGGCCGGAATTTTCGGCCGGCCGGCCCGATAGTCCCAGGCCGGCTCCGGCCGGGAAAAGCCGGCCGGCCGGCTGAAATCAGCCGGCCAGCCGACCGGTGAAAATCGGCCGGCCAGTTAGAAATACCGGCCGGCCAGCCAGATTCGCATTCGACCGACTAACAAAATTAGGCCGGCGTAACAAACTGGCAGGCTAAGTTATGTCAAAAGGACACTCTGGATTTTGGATGAAATGGTTTTGTCCAAAAACTCGGCCGCTGCGGCCGGCGGCGGCTTACGCGGCCGGTCACCAACTCTAATTAGCCTAAACTTTTACTGGCAGGCAATTTTGAGGCATTTTACCGGCCCAGGGGGGGATACGTAGATCCCTCTGAGGTAAAAACCAAAGTGCCTCTCAAACGCTGTGACCAGGAGGTCTGTGTTTCGTCATCGGATCCAGGCCATGTCAAGAAATAGAAAAAAGATTCTTACTGATCGGAATGACTTACGGGTAATTCAATTCAAATCATTAGATATGGATCTACAGACCAGCGCTCTAAACAACAGGATCGATGATAAAGCTCTTGAAAGCATTGGGGGCCCACAGTTACTTCACACAATCTTGACGGGGGCATCTGCCTGTATATACTATAAGCCCAGACAGTCAAGTGTCTCGCTTATATTCTATAAAACTGAGACAGTGTTAGGGTCGATTCATACTTGCAGCCGTGTCTGGTCAACCGGCAAAATTAACGAAAAAATCACGCCAGTAAATATGTTAGTGACGATTAGATTATTAGATTGTGACGATTTTCATCCGAAATTTTGTCGGCTGAACGGACATACGGCTGTCAGTGTGGATCGACCCATACGCGCTCTTACTTAGTGTTTGTGACCGGCCGGTCTGATGGTCGCCGGCCGGCTAAAGTCAGCCGGCCGGTCAAAATCGGCCGGCCGGCCGGCCAGCCAGATTCACAAATTCACACAGCCGACTGCCAAAATTAGGCCGGCATAACAATCCGGCAGGCTAAGTTTATGCTAAAATGACACTCTGGACTTGGATCAATGGGTTTTATTCAAAAATTTGGCCATTCCAGCCGGCCGGCCGGTCACAACCGGCCAGCCGGCCGGCCGAACTTCTCCGCCGGCCCGCCCGCCAGTCACAAACACTACTCTTACTCAAGTGTTCTGTCTCGAGCCGTTATTTACACAAAGCGATCTGCTAAACGACAAACACGAAAAAAATAACTAGACTTTGTGTTCAAGGGATAGGTACTCTAAAAAAAGTCAACTCAAGATGGTACAAACGACAGTATGAATCGATCCTAAACCAACCATGTCTCTAAAAAACAACCACCAACGTATCAATATTTACTGAATCCAACAAAAACAATTTATTTCACAAAAAACAACGAAGAAAAATACTATTGAACCAATAAAAAACAAATCAACGGTATGACTTTTGGTAACGAGAGCGGGCTCCGGGACCTCCGAATTTTTTGGGCTCCATTCTTCGGGGGTCAGCCACCAGCAAACTTCGATCGTACGAAACGAGAAGATCCTTCATTTCTTTCTTGCTGGCTTCATCCACATATTTCTGGTAGTAAGCCACCAGTGATTTTGAAATGGCTTGTCGAATAGCTAAAAAAAGATTACATAATTTAAATTTTAATTTAATACATTTATTTACATTAAAATATTCATCAAACTCCAAAAAAGTCCAAAAAGTAAAGATAGTAAAAGTGTAAAATATGATAACTGGTTGGATTTAGGTGATTCGTCATGAATACGAGAAAATGTTTAAAATTAGATAGACTCTTTAGCAGTAATGGCTAAAGTAGCTACAGGGAAAACAGAGTTGTTGCTTGACTTTTTGACGGTAAAGTTTAGTGTGAGAGCTAAATCTATAACGCAAACAAACTACAGTCGAAAACTGATTGCTGTATGGCATATTATGACTATTTTTCAGCGCTGCTTAGCAAACGCTTTTTCTTCGTTAAAGCTGCATAAATGTAAAAAGATCCTTTTTATCTATTATATAATATATATATAAAGTCTGACAAAAAATGCTGAACACTGAAACAAAACAAAACATGTGATCTCATTACGAAAAGAGCAAATTTCAGCCATCAAAAGTCCAGCGATCAAGGGCCCTAATCTTGATAGCACGCGGGGAAAAACCCACCCCATTTTGGGAGGGGGGGACCCACCCAGTTCCAGAACTAGGGCATGTGGTATATATATACAGGTTCCCCTTCAGCCTTATGTCCCGTTCATTTGAACTACAAAGCACTATTTCAATAGGGCAAATAGACAATGACATATGTACTCAGAAGCATGAATCGCACTCTGCGCGTACATCTGTATATGCCCTACTAAAGCATGAATGAATCATCGAGCAAGAACTTTTTACAACCAAGTTGCAACTAGGTTTTAATTGTAGCTATCACCTTGTGATTGGGTTTTCTTGGTAAATTTAGTATCGATAGTACAATTATATATAATTTATCATACACAAAAACCATTATTTTTCACTGTAAATTGTGTCTCATTGTGAAATTGGTAGACAGCCCCTCTTAGATTCGTTTGCAGACTTACTATCCATAAGCAACCCACCAGTTAGTGGTCGAACCAATTCGAATTTCAAGTACCCTCTATCCAGGGATCCACCAAAATCATTCTGAATTTAGCAAGAATATTAAAAAAATGCAATTTTACTAGCTTTTTATTTTTTAACTCAATTGCATTTTGTAGTGTAAACCTCTTCGTCAAAAAATGTAAAAGATCTCTAGCTTAGTTTCTGAGGTCTACGGCCCCCAGACCCAACAAACAGCAGCATTTCTGTTCACGGAAAGTCACTGGCCGAGAAGCGACCCACCTATTCAAAATCCTAAAAATACTTTTTTCAAAATCATGACGTAGTAGGGGGGGCTAGCATCTGCCCTACCGGCTACCACCCATCTGCCAAAATAGAAGCTTTCGGAGGGAAGGCTCTGAAATTCTGAGTAAAAGTTGGTACGTATATAAAATGCGGCACATCTTAAAAATTTGGAAAAATTCAGGGTATAAACAGGGGCGGATCCAGGGGGGGGGCGGCGGTGCGGCCGCCCCCCCCGAAATTTTTCCCAAGTGAAATTTTACACAAGGGTCCCCCCTTTGGTTTTTTTGTGCCCGGCGAAAAAAATTTCCGATAAGTCTCCAATTGACCAAATTTGGCTTAAAATTCAAAAAATTTCTCCATTTTTTTCTGGGGGCTGCCGCCCCCAGACCCCTGCAGCTTTGTGGTTTAGTGAACTTGCGTTTGTAAGGCGTTTTATAAGTGTTAAAATGGCCAAAAAAAGTGTATTTCCAGTATTACAAGAAAATCGAAATGTCTTTGTCGGAATGTTGGAATTTTTTCTGGATACGCCACTGTCGGTTCAGCTGTTTTACCGTAGCAAAATTCAGATTTTAGTGAATTCATGGTCTAACGTCAACATAATAAGTACTTCGTAAAATTTCCAGATTTGCTAGCTTCTGGAAGCTCGCCGGACTGTCGGATATGTAGTTTCCAGTATTTAACAGGCTCAGTTTCACTTTCTATGCTTCTCTGGTATAAAATTTGCATTGTTTTTGAACTAAATTTGCGAGTTTGTGTCGTTTTTGGCAGTTAAAATTGCAGATATGTCAATTTTACACATGTCACAAAATCGAAAAGCCATTTCCTGTCCGAAAGTTTTTCCGGCTTCGCTACTGAGACGTTTTGTAGTTTGACCAAACAAATTTTTCTTCTTGAAGAACCTTAATTTAAAAAAAATTCGCCGCCCCCCCCGAAATTTCATCCTGGATCCGCCACTGGGTATAAAGATAGTTCTGTGTGATCAGTGAGACAGATGTAAAGGCTGCACAGGTGTACTGCCTCGTAATCCTATCTCATGAAAATACCAACCCAAACCGAAACCCTTCCTCGAAAAAATACTAACCCAATCTTAACTATTATTATTAAACCAACCATAAACTTGGGCAACCTGACCCCCACCCTTGACCCGGACGCGAATGTCCACCCCGGCGAAACGGTCCTTGCCCAGGAGCAGGATGGGCTCCTGGAGTTTGTAGCGCAGGGTCTGGGGCTCGATCAAGTCCAGCGGCCGTCCGTTCACCTTCAGCAGCCCTCGGCCCTCCTTGCAGTACGCCACCGCTGTTGCCGTCTTCTAAAACAAACAACACAACAAACTGACCAATTTTTTAATGAAGAATGTTTTAGTGTTATGATAGCCACAGTGTCGCTCGGAAATGACTAAAGCTGTGATCAGCCTACGAAGCCAAAAAGGATTACCCGTGGCTTGGGTTACTTAGGAACACGGCAGGCGTTACTTAGTTCACACGTTAATAGCAATTTATCTGTTTATTATGTTCATCTGAATGTGGGGAGTCACCAAGTAATTTATATATCGAGCTGCATATATATGTGGAAAATGGAAATATAAATACGATACCCTGAACTCTGCTGTCACCAATCTAGCTGCGGTGTTAAACAAAGTTTAGTTCATCAGTGTGACATGTGAACGTGAAAACGTCTATAGAATGAAAGTTTCTGCTATCAATGCAATGGTCGATTGCATTATCGGATTAAATAAAGAAAAATGAAATGCACTAAAAAAATGCATGCAGAGTCTTACACTGAAAAAGAGGCATTTAAATGAAATATATATTCAAAAAATGGCAAAAAAATAAACACATCCGTTCTATATAATTAGTCAACCATAATACCCTTCTCATTACCACTGGCGTATTTAGGGAGGGGCTGGGTGGGCTGCAGCCCCCCCTTTGCGAGATCCTGAATACGTCACTGCTCCTCACGACTTCTTTCAACAATGAAAAATGGTCACCTCCTACCAAATCGTCAGAATAACAGAGAAATTTGTATTCCGTAGCGAACCAATTCTCGAGTTCTGAACAGATTAAACGGGTGATTAACTTTCCGTCGGATGGGTGTATACATAAATATGTTCTCTCTCAATCTCTCATAATACTCCCCTCTCTAATTTTCATGTACGGTAAAACGAGCAGATGTGCCTGTTAGTTATTCTTTTTCGATACACTCGGCAATTGCACAGCTACGTACACCGCAAACAAACATACCTTTCGTCCAAAAACTTGAACAGAGCGAATTTTTTCAGCTGGAACGGCCATTCTTTATATTTACGTCACACAGCACACCTTTAAATTTTAAATATAAATAAGTATATATATGTATATATAAATATAGTATATATAAATATATATATGTATATATATATATATATATATATAAGAAATAAGTTAAAAAGTATATATGTAGTATATTATATAATATGTCTTGAACTTTGAAATTGAAATTGATTTGAAAAAGTCAAAATGTCAAATTTAAATTTGTCAAATGTCAAATCTGAATATGTCAAAAATTGACAAAAAGTCTGTGGGTTTGTCTTTGTGATCCTGGTCCAGTTAAGTGGTCTCGGTCTGTCTCAGAAAAAACCGATGCTCGTGCTTCCTATCCCCAGAGAACTGAGCAGGTGCATGTTTTTCGTAAATTTTGCACACGAAAACTGTGTCGGAGCCAACAACCTCATGATACAGTACGCGCCGTCACCATCACAGGCTGGGTTTTTTTCGCAAAAACGTTCGCAATTGCGAAAAAAATTGGTGATTGCGAAAAATTTTCAAACCTTTTCGCAAAATTGCGAAAAAATTTTGACGCAGTGGAGGTGAACTCGTAAGGTCTATGCGCTGATTTTTGTGGTTTAGTCGGAAAACATTTCCGATACGGCCCCAATTGACCAAATTTGGCATAAAAATTAAAAATTTCTCCGACTTTTTGTGATCCCTTAAGCCCGGACTCGTGCAACTTTGTGGCTGCCTTGATGTTTCTAGTGACTGTAAAAGGGACAGATTTTCTTTCATGCATCATCACACCGACTGCATGTAACACTAATAGACAGTATAATAGGGGTCGGAGGTGACATAATTAAGAAATATTTCAAAATGTTAGCATTTTCAGGCCTAACTTGGTCATTGGCAGGGTGTTCTGAAATTATATACGGCTGAGCATCGATTGTGAAAAATTACACCAAATTCTCAGGACGGCTCCGTAGATTTTAAAAAAATGTCAAAATCTTTTTTTCGCCAAAAAGAGTAAAAATTGCGTCAGTCTTCATCCTGTATAGGCGGAATACTGTTTTATTAACATTTAAATGCAAAGTCTACTGCATTACGTAACAAAAGCAAGTCTGCGAAAAAAATTTGATTTTGCGAAAAAAATTTCAAGCTTTTCGCAAAATTGCGAAAATTTGCCAGCGAAAAAAAACCCAGACACAGGAAACCCAAATTGCCGACAAGACAATTTATCCATTTGATATCACTCAATTATCAGACCGCAAATTTTACTGAATCATTCGTTTGATATCATAACAACACTTGGTGCAACTGAGGCGGGGGGGGGGAATTCAAACACATGTTTTTCAGCGTAAAAACACGTCTTTATAAGTTTTCGCATGCGCTGAGTTTATTTTTTGCATGTTCCAAGCGAAAAAATGTTGATTTTCAACTTTTCCAAAAAAATCAAATTTTGTCGAAAATCTTATTATCTTATATCTTGTATATATATATATATATATATATATATATATATATATATATATATATATATATATATATATGTATATATATATATATATATATATATATATATATTATATATATATATAGGGTTGTGAATTGGCAAAATTGGCAAATGGCAAAAATGTTTTTGCCATTTTTGCCAGACACCTTTTTTGGAATTTTTGCCACTAATTTTTGCCACTTTTTGCCATAATTTTTGCCATTTTTGCCACAATTTTTGCCATCAATTTTTGCCACTACTTTTTGCCATTTTTGCCAAATTTTCTGATATTTTTCTAATTTTTGTAAAATTTGGTCAGTTTCTTAAAAAATTTCGAATGAAAAATATTTTTACTGTTTTATTTCTTGATGTAATACAGCATGTTTTGCACAATAATTGATGTAAACAATAATTCCGATCGATGCTTTCAGCAGTATTACATATCTACCTGATACCTCAAATCATTCATATGCACCCTCGGTTACGTATAGACGAGTCCTGGCTCAGGAGTAGAAAGGTCATGTTCATCGGTCACGTAAAGACTTTACATAAATGCGTATTGCGTAGCATTCAACATATTGTTTTAAAAATGCGGTGTAACTGACCCGGTAGTTGACCCGTCTTCATTTATACAAACGAGCTGCATAGCTCATATAGCAGGTGTGACGTAAAACAATAAAATAAATAAATATATGTCCACAGTCCACGGTATTGAACCTTTGAGTTTTGTTTTGTGCTTTCATTGCTTTTTTACCACGTATATATACCAAAAAAGCTGTCAGCGACGATGTACTAAATTGTGCAAGGCGGAAGCGCCGAAGCTACGCGCTGATTGGCCGTCCCACATTTTCCACCTACGGTTAGCTACAGCAGAAGAAAGTCTGAGCTACAGCAGGAGAAAGTCTGACTGTTCTTGTGTACGAGAATAAGACACTGTTATGTACTTTTTGATGCGATCAGTGATTGTGTAAATTTTAGTAAATCCGCGATGGTGACATAAGAGCGCTAAGATATCGAAAAATTTTATGCCTTTTGCCAGTTGAAAGTGTCGTGTTGGCAGTGGAAGAGTTCAGTAGTGTGCAGCTGCTTGATACCTCACAGTTTACTGGAAACTAGTGTTAATCATCAAGGTGTGTTTGGTTACAAAATCAACATGTTTTTGACTCAGATTCTGTAAGATGAATCCTATTTACGTTCAAAAGTTTAACAAGTTTGTACTCGTATATATAGTCATAACAGTATAACACTGCTAAACGGTTTTTTTAAATTCCGAGGCTAACCTAATATCGCATAACTGCCACTCACATAGCTTTAACTCTGCTGCTATGCATTTGAGTTTGGACATGGCACTTTCCCGCGATTCGAAAAACAGTGAACATTATTCTTGAGACAAAAATTGATTTTCACGCCCCTCAAACTGTTATTTCCGGCCCCCTAGGTGTTTTCATTTGTCATACTTTTGCTTAACAGACGTCTTTAGATAGCACACAAGTAGCAAAACCGCATAGAATTACACAAAAATGCGTTTTGGCAAGTAAAGAAATTTTTGCCATATTTTTGCCAATTTTTGCCATTTTTGCCACTAATTTTTGCCATGGCAATTAACAACCCTATATACATATATATATATATATAATACATATATATATATATATATATATATATATATATATATATTTATATATATATACATATACATATATATATATAGGGGGTAAAAAAATACGATCGAAAACATGGGGTAAAAAATACACCCGCTACAAGAAACCCCCAACAGGTATAGAAAGAAAGAAAGAAAGAAAAGTTTATTCTTGTTAGCAAAATAAGGATTGACAGAAAAACAAACAATCACGCAAATTAAAATAAATCACAACACAATAATGTAATCCATCGGTTCCATCCATAATGTAATTAATGTTAACTTGTGCATGAACGGTTTTCCCCTTCCAGAAGTTTCTGAAGTGAAAGATTTAGGCATTTGGATATCTCAGGACCTGAAAAGTCATCGCCACTGCAAGGAAATTTTTCAACGATCCATGAGAACAACATCTGGACTTTTACGTAGTTTCTCATCTCATAAAATTAGTGTTTTAATTCAACTATACCAAACTTATGTCATTCCAATCTTAGAGTATGCATCTCCTACCTGGAATCCTCAACTAATTATTCCTATTGATAAAATCGAACGTGTTCAAAAATTTTTTACACGCCGAATTCCTGGTTTAAACCATTTATCATATGTAGATCGTCTCAATCGTCTGAATTTAAAGTCACTTGAAGAACGAAGATTACTCATTGATTTAAAACTAACTTATCAGATAATCCATGGTTTGATTGACTTGGATTTTTCTGAATTTTTCGCATATCAAAACAGTCGTGAAACACGTGGTCATTTTTTGAAACTCAAAATCCCTCTCAGTCGATTGAATTCAAGAAAGTATTTTTTTTTCATAGAGTTGTTCCTATTTTTAACTCTCTACCACAAGAGTATGTTTCTTCAGTCAACTTGAAACAATTTGAGAAATATATCTCCTTGCATGATTTTTCGTCTTTTCTAAAAGGATCATATATTCGCTGATTATTCAATAAGTACGTAAACTAAAGTTATATCTAGTATTATTCTCAAATCATTTTTTTAAAGCAGTCCTTTTTATCAGCCATATATACCGTTCTTCTCAACGTGGATTTTATAAAATTGATCCCAAATCCCATATAAAAATTGAAACCTAAAGGGGAGTGGTGGGATGGCCTTTTCTGGCTACTCTCCCCTTGCTCACCCATCTTACAGTGAACGCTAGCGATTTGTTTTCTACTGATTTTGTTTATTTTTTTTGTTTTGTCTTTTGTTAACTCTTTTGTTAACCTGTTTCTGTTAACCTGCTAATCTTGCTGTTTTTTTCTGGGTGTTGCGAATAAATTTGATTTGATTTGATAATATAATAACAAAAATAGAAAAAAACAAGAAAAGGACAAGGGAAGGACCATAACTGGTCAGCTAACACCCCGCCCCCGCAAAAAGCTAGACAAATCAAACTTCGCTAATCTGGCGAGAAAAGAATCTACCGATCTGGCATTGACGATTTCATTTGGCAGCGAATTCCAAATGGTACATACTCGATATTTAAAAAAAGAAAGTAATAAGTTGGACAAAACTGGTGGGTTAGCCAGACGTAGCTGATTACATCTATAAGATTCAGCAGGTGAATACGTAAAAAAGTCGTCGAACGCTAGATCAGATCTACCTTTAATAATCTTAAATGTCAGAACAAGATCACGTTCTAGACGTCTGTATTCTAAACTACGTAACTTTAGTACGTTCAATCTATCCTTATATGGGAGATCACTTAAACCAGGTATGCGTTTTGTGTAACTTCTCTGAACACGCTCGATATCATCTATATCACGTAACAAATACGGGCTCCAAACTTCCGTACAGTACTCAACTAAAGGTCTAACAAAAACAGTGAACATGCTTACCAAGAACGAGCGGTCACGACTAGTAAACGAATGAAAAATACGAGACCCCATGAAAAATGCTTTCTTTGAAACAGTTGAACAGTGATTAGAAAATTTAAAATTATTATTGATCAGTATATACACCGAGATCCGTTATTTTATCTACAATGGTAAGGTCACAGTTGCCCAGGCGATACACAGGAGGATTTACAAATGTGCCAAGAATAAAAACAGAACACTTTTTTGTGGCAACTGGAAGTTGCCACAGAACGGACCATTCGTAAACTCTCTCAAGATCGTCCTGTAACAAAGGTGATGCACCCTCAGCATCAGTTTCAATGAAAAGCTTCGAATCGTCAGCGTACATGACCATTTCTGAGTTCACAACACAATCAAACAGATCATTAACAAAAATAGTAAAAAGAACCGGTCCCAAAAGTGTTCCCAGGGGTACACCGCTGGTCGCAGCAATAGGATGGGATACGGAGTCTTGTAGACAGACAACCTGTGTTCTATTTCTCAAAAAAGCAGAAAACCAATCTAATAATTGTCCAGAAACACCAAAAGCAGCTAGCTTATGAATTAACTTATTGTGTGAAACAGAATCAAAAGCCTTAGAGAAATCAAGATAGCAAACATGAACCTTCTTCTTCTTCTTTTAACTGTAACACCAACTGTTAAGAGTATATAACAAGTTACTGGTAGTGGACTTATTTTTAACAAAACCGAACTGCTTTTCAGATAACAGCTTATTTATAGTCAAGTGATGCACGAGAGTGTCTCTAACAATACTCTCTAGAACTTTACAACACACACACGTTAAGCTTATTGGCCTATAATTTTGTGGAGAGCTGCTATCACATTTACGCTTGTAAACAGGGATGACACGAGCCTTCAGCCACTGTTCTACAACTCTTATATGCCTGTTGAATATAGTGGTGCGGGAAAAAACCCTATTTTCAGCTTTTCGGGTCGTCCTGTGCTCCACATAAATCGGATCCATTAATGCTCGCGGCTGTTATAACGGCCATCTTTCGCGTAACTGTTGCATTAATAAAATGGATTCTAACTAGTCACGTTTCTGAGTAATAAGTCTCGAAACCTCCGGGAAAAAACCATATGCGGGAAAAAAAAACCCTAATGCGGGGAAAAAAACCCTATCACTTTTTTTGGTTGCTCTATTAGCAGTGAGTATAAATACAATTTCATCGTGTTCTACAACTCTTCGGCTGCAGTATGGACTAAGCTCAAGATCATTGAGTCACAGGCTGCTGATGTCTGGGGCAGCTGCCCCCAGAAAAAATGGGATCAAGTGCAGTTGGGGGGGGGGGAAAAATAGTGGACCTATTTTTTGGAGTAGAGCATCTTGAGGGAAGCATTTTTTGTAATAAAACCCCTATCCACAAATTTGGATTTTCTGAGCTATGACCCCTTGAAAATGGCACTTTCAGTGTTTTTGGAAGTGAACGTAGGCCAAAGTTCGAAGCCAAAAATGGCTATAATCTTTGTTTTTGGATAGTTTTCAGTGCGTTATGATGTTTTAAGGCATCGTCTAGGCTTAGCTGGCAGGATTCTCTAGGCTAAGCTGTAGGGATGGAAGTCTCGGTTTTTTTTCCGAGACCGAGACCGAGACCGAGACCACGAAACCGAGACTACCGAGACCGAGACCAAATTCCGAGACCGCCAAAACCGAGACTTTGGGTCATTTTTTGCCATTTTTTTACCTATTTGTTTGATGACTTTTTACAAGTTTTTAAGCAAAATTAGAAGACCATGATCAGACACCTTATGTATATATAACTAAGAGCTACATCACTTCAATGGTGGTTACATTCCTGGTTCGTTCCTCCTTTTGTGTGGGTGTGGGAACCTGTCATCTTAAATACTGTGAAATTTTGAACTCTGTCCCAAAACCCAAAGCAGACGCAATTTGTCCTTGTTCTCGCCAGAAAATAGCAATTTTAGACACTGTTTGGTCGGATTTAGTTAAAAATCGCTCAGATTGTATTGGAATTACCAACGTTCTGCTGAAATATGTACACCCAAGATAAAAAGGGTCTATGGCTCAAAAATTAGACCTGCACGCCACTGGTGGTCCCAGACTTTGATTTCGGGGGGGGGGGGGCGGAGGTCTGAAGAAATTTTTTGACTTTTTATAATAGCGTTTTTCGGCTTTACGCTAATTTGTTATTGCCGCAGCCATATCAAGGGTAATGAATTGAGTCTGTTTGTAGTAAAAACCAAGGTGTACCCAGGAAAAAATGGAGAATTTTTCAATTTTTAGGTTGAATTTGGTCAACTGGAGACGTATCAGAAATTTTTTTTCCGACAGGAAAATAAAACACATGATGGGAACGTCACATCAGACAGAAGACAGTGTATTACACAACTAAATGCAGCATAATATGATCGTGTAGAGATGCAAATGCAGCATAATATGCTCGTGTAGACATGCAAATGCAGCATAATGTACTCATGTATACATGTATAGGCTTTGATGAAAGATAATAACAAGGAATAGTAAGCCACAGAGTTGCAGGGGTCTGGAAGCGGCAGCCCCCAGGAAAAAATTGGGGGAAATTTTTAATTTTTAGGCCAAATTTGGTCCATTAGGGACGCATCAGAAAAATTTTCCGGTCGGACCATAAAAACCAAAGGGGGGACCCTTGTGTAAAATTTCAGTCGGGAAAAATTTCAAGGGGGGCGGCCGCACCCCCCCGCCCCCCCCCCCTGGGACCGCCCCTACTGCACGCCATGACGCTCTTTCATTCTTTGCATCCGACGTGACACCTCTTAAAGTGGGCCCCCCTCAATCCCCTGGGACTAAATTTTAGTTGGGAGTGGAGTCTTCCCTTCTCATCTACCGAACTACATGTGTCACAGCATAGCTCTGAGTAGTGCGTTTAGGTGAACTTTCACAGATTTATTTTTGATTTTTTGCTAAACTCATACTACAGAATTGGAAATTACAGTAAGTTATGTGAAGCCAATGCCACCAATTGGGATAAAAAAGTTGACCAGCCAAACACTAATTAATAGTACTAAAGAATAAAATATAATATATAATACATAATAATCACATCACATAATAATAATCACACAGACAGACTTGAAAGATAATATGAAATAAGAAACTTAATCACAAACAAACATACATTTTTGTGTGTGTACTGCGTTTTCTGATATTCTAAACAACCACAGTAAAGTTGTTTTCGGTAAAAAATGACAGAATCTCACTGTTAAGTGTGAAATTTTGGTGAAATAAAAACTTTCCAAAAAAAATTCCTGCCAAAAATATAAACCAAAGGGGGGACCACAGGAAAATTTTTTACAGAATTGAAAAACCGAGACCGGGTACAAACCGAGACTTTTCGACTACCGAGACCGAGACCGAGACCGAGACCGAGACTGGGCTAGTCTCGGGTTTTGACCGAGACCGAGACCGAGACCGTGACCGAGACTTCCATCCCTACTAAGCTGGCAGGATTTTTTCTGAAAATTTCGATTTTCAATTGCCTAAGCCTGAGCCTAAGCCTAAGCCTGAACCTAAGCCTAAGCCTAAGCCTGATACTAAGCCTAAGCCCCATACTAAGCCTAAGCCCTAAGCATAAGCCTAAGCCCAAGCCTAAATTGAGGCCAAGTTTGAATTTGGTCAAAAATTGGACGTTTCTGGCGAATTTAGCCAATTTTTCGGCAGGAACGCGGTCAAAGAGCCTTTGTTTCGATTCTAAAAAATTGTAAACAATAATCTGACACCATTTAGACACGATTAGAACGGAAAAAACAAGGGCTTCGGAAAAAAATTGAGAAAACGTCCCTCACTGAGGGTTCAGATTTCGTGGGGTCATATCTCAGAAAATCCAAAAAATGAAATAGGGGTTCTTGAAGCAAAAATGCTTCCCCCAAGGTGCTCTACTCAAAAAAATAGGTCCACTATTTCCCCCCCCCCCAACTGCATTTAACCCAAAAAATGGATACTTTTCCAACTTTTAGACCGAATTTGTCGAAGACGTATCAAAAAAATTTTCAGAAAGGAAAATTCAAACAAAAGATGGGAACGTCACATCTGACAGTATGTTCCACAAATAAATTCAGTATAATGTACTCTTGTAGAAATGCATAGGCTTTTATGTTGATGAAAGCTAATAACAACGAATAGTGAGCCAGAGTTGCAGATATCTGGGGGCGGCAGCCCCTAGAAAAGGATTGGAGATTTTTTAATTTTTAGGCCGAGTTTGGTTAACTGGAGACGTGTCAGAAATTTTTTCCGACCAGATAATTATAAAATGGCAACGTTGAACACAACATGATGTACTTGTGCATACATACCATAAGCTTTGATGGAAGGAATATTAAGTCATAGAGTTGCAGGGGCCGTATTCTCAGAATTACATGCAGGTAAAGTTAGGGAGTGGGTAAAACCCAGCCACCCTGCCAGCCCCGGCCCCAGCCCCAGCTCCAGCCACCCTTGGGTAAAACACAGCCACCCCACCAGCCAGTCAGCCACCCCCAAATATACCACAATAAAATACACATAAATTGGCCGTGTATTGGTGAATTACAGGAAAAACCATTAATAAGCAGATTAGCAGAAAATTAGAAGAGGGAAAGTCGAAATAAACAGTCGAGTCGAGACAAAAAATAGATACAAAATAGTACAGCTGAAAGAAATAAATCAAAACGGGTCTTTTAACAAGACTTAAGCTTGAAAAAAACACAATCAAATATGTAATTTTAAGCGAGAAAGTGAAGATTGAAGAATCAACTGCAGACTTTTAGCTTTTCCTGCTCTTTTTATTTTTTTAAATGTTTATTTTTCCTGCTTTTGTTGGTGTTTCTCAAACCTTTATGCTTCTATAAAAAAGTATATATTAAATATTTTCAGGCCTTTCCGTTTGACGGTTTCAAAAGCAGACACTTCCAAAACTACATAAATTTGATGGACATCTTTTCGATTTAATAATTTAATATTTTTTGACTCTTTGAAAATATATTTCGAATACATATTCGAATTTAGACCGTTTTTTTCATGCAATTTGCTACTTTTTCTATCATCTATTCTACGAATTTTCTACAAATCATCTAATTATAGTTTTTCCTGTGATTCACCAGTAAATTGCACATTTATATATCCTTTTAATCAGGATTATTTGGGGTGGCTGGTGGGGTGGCTGGGTTTTACCCAAGGGTGGCTGGGGCTGGGGCTGGGGCCGGGGCTGGCAGGGTGGCTGTGTTTTACCCACTCCCTAAAGTTAGGCTAACTTTACCCACAGGTAAGGTGAAGGTAAAATCGTATTCTCAAACAGTGACTAAAGCCTACGTGATAGCTGAGGTTATCTTTAATATTCGGGCAAGAAAAGTGGTTTTTCTTGTTTTTCACCTAAAGTTAACGTATTGTGCAAATTTTTAACCTCAACGGGTGATGTTCACCTTGTTTTCAATTTTAACTTTACCTTTACCCACAGAATTAACTTTACCTTCACCTTACCTGTGGGTAAAGTTAGCCTAACTTTACCTGCAGGTAATTTTGAGAATACGGCCCCAGGTTTCTGGGGGTGCAGTCCAGGGTTTTTTTTTTCAAAATCGGCACTGTGTAAATGTTGTGTAAATTAAGAATTTGCTGTGTAAATTAAGGGTATGTTGTGTAAATTTTTGAAAGTGTGTATTTAGGCATTTTTTAGGTAAAAAATTCTTTTTCGCAGTTAAAAAACCAATATTTTGACTTTGCGACTTACGAAACTACGAAAATAAAAATTATGAAGAATGAGAATAGAGTGTACGCTGTGCACCCTAGTGCCGACTGCACCTGAAAAACGCCTTATATGCAGGTTTACACACAGGTTTACACAGATTTATACACAGGTTTACGCAGGTTTCATCAGCCGGATCCTACACATTTTTTAATTCCGGGTTTAACACCTGCCGTGCAGCTTTGAATGTACTTTGAAGTATCACATACATGTAACAGCACCAAAATTTTGGGTATATACTCCTCCCCCCCTGGTGGGGGACCCCCCTCCACTGAATCAACCAACCCTCCTCTTCCAAGACTGACGCAATTTTTACATTTTTTTAGATAAAAGTTAGGTAAAAATCGCTTAAATTTCATTAAAAATGGTCAATTTTCAAGTGCCAGTTTTAGGAAGCCCGCAGAAACTGGAGATTTTTGTTTTTGAGTCAAAAATAAGACTTATTTTCTTTATTACAAAGCGGTTACAGGCCGCAGTCGCCACTTGGCGATTTTTTGTAATTTTTACTACCAAAATACGCAGTTTTATCAACTTTTGCGCGGAAATAGGGCTGTGTAAATCAGTGTGTATTTTTATTTTTTGTTGTGTAAATTAGGCGGCCGATGTGTAAATACACCCTATTTTACACAAAAAAACCCTGGTGCAGTCCCAGAAAAAAATTTGAGGATTTTTTGCTTTTTAAGCCAAATTTGGTCAAGTGGAGACGTATTGGAAATTTTTTCGGCAGGGCAATAAAAACCAAAGGGTTGACCGCGCAATCAATCTAGAGTTAGACTGCGCAGTCATTAGGAATGCGCAGTCAATTAAGAGTTGGACTGCGCGGACTATTTGTAGTTTTGGACAGCGCGGCCCAACTCTTATTGGCTGCGCAATCCTACTGACTGGGCAGTGCGCAGTCTACTGCGCAGGGTTGGGCACCGGAAAAAAACTCCCGGAAAAAAACGGTTTTTTCCGTTTTTTTCCGAGGGGTCGGAAAAAAACGGAAAAAAACTCGAAACTTATAAGTTAGTCCAGTAAAGGTTAAACTTGCACAAAATGCTTAAAATCGTTTAGAAATACAAAAGTAAGACGTTTTTGTGACTAATGAAGGTTATTGAACTAGTTGGCAATGGGTGGAGGGAACGATACTGAGTTCAAATTTTGATATTTGCGTAACCCTTCATGAACATGGAAATATACGGTTTACTGAGAAACTATGAAGCTATCCGTTCCTTTTCAGGGTGTGTAAGAGAATATAATGAACCGTGTCTATAATCACTATACTATACTATATCGCTATACTGTATGTAAGCCGAACTATATACTATAAACACCTGCTTCCTTAATAGGTAGTCGCAAGTAGTGCTAGAAAGTTTCATGACAGTTATAATTTTTAATATTACATTTTTCGTGACGTCGGACCAGCTTATTTTTATACTACTTTATCTTAAGTAACCTCGAGCGGTTGTTTCCTTTCAACAGGCCAACAAAAAACAGCTTGATTTTACGAAAAATTAAATTCAACGTTTCACTTGAATTTTTAGCATTCTCAATTAGAGCGGATCTCCATTCAATCAGCGAAACTGGATCAACATTTAAACATACGCCCTAATCCCTATAAGGTTATACATACATCTATTTAATGGATAAATTTTCGTATTGGTACACGTACATTTCGACAAACAAATCAAAATATTTAACCAGAATGCAATAGCATAAAACTTTTAGGCAATTATCCAGGGGTTTGAGCCGTTCTATTTGAGCCAAGACAGCCTTTCTCTAGACGCAATTCTGACCTTTTTTGGCGAAAAGTATATAATATGGCGGTTTTCCCGTTTTTTGTGAATTTAGGCAAAAATTGTTTAAATTCAATTAAGAGTCCAATTTCGAATTGCGAAGTACATTAATTCTTCAAAGCTTAGAATACCCACCCTGAATGGCAGAGTTTGAATACACTTTGCAGTTTGCAATGTCAGAACCATTCACTCTTCTGTCGACTTTAGAACCCCACCAGTAAACTGATAAACTGACAGTGAACTTACCCCACCTTAGTCCTACACTCCTTCCTACCCCACCATAACTAATTAGACAAATTTTAAAACAGAAACACTGGCTATTATGGTAGTTATAGCATCTATCTAGTCCAGAAGAAGCTTAATAACCATTCAAGAGTCACCAGTGAATAATAATGAAGTTACTAAGACGCAAAATCTAAGATTACATTTCAGAACTACTTTACCATCATTTTTGGACATCGGAAAAAAACTCGGAAAAAAACCGGAAAAAAACCGGTTTTTTTCCGGCCAAAATTTTTTTCCGGAAAAAAACCAACCCTGCTACTGCGCCTGCGCAGACTATGTGGACTGCGCAGTCCAACTATTACTTGGCCGCGCAATCTTACTGACTGCGCAGTTTAACTCTAGTTTGACTGTACAATCAATCTAGAGTTAGACTGCGCAGTCATTAGGATTGCGAGTTGGACTGTGCAATCAACCTACAGTTAGACGGCGCACTCAATTCTCACGTTCGTTATGCGCGCGGTCCTTATAGTTACTCAGAGCAGCCCTCGCTCCGCTCGGGCTGCGCGGTCCAACTCTGACCGCTGCGCGGTCGCGCGGTCCACCCGGGAAAATCCCGGGTGAATCCCGGGTCTTGCCCATGTATGGTTCAAAAGTACAGCTTTATTTATAATTCCGCAGTAGCAAGGGTCCTTTTATTTGTTAACTAAGACTAACCTTTGCTGACCCACCTACTAAGTCTAAACCTGAGCACTAAGCCTAAGCCTGAGGCCTAAATTAAAGAAAAAACCTGCTAAGAAGCATCAGGAATAACTTTACCACACTAAAAAACCCTAACTAGCTTTATATTTTAAAAAAATTCGCAGCTATAGCCCGGAATTTCTACTGAACCGTACTTGTACTGTAACGCTTCGATCGGCCTGGTCCTGGTGGCTTCAGAAAAAGTTCTGTAACTTTTCAAAGCCTGAACCGGTCAGACTGAAGCGGGGGGGGGGGAAAATTATTTTCGATTCTAATTCGCTCCCTACCCCATCTTTTAATAAAAATATGAAACCCCCTTCGTCAGCCATGCCCCCAATCTGATCTCTAGCCCCCAAAATAGCTGTCGCCCCTTTTAATAAAAATCTGAAGTGAAATTATTGGTGTTAAAACCGTTAGGGGTCGAATAAGTCGGAAAAACGGCATTTTTTCGACTACTGATCCGGAGTCCCCCTATATCCCCCAAACCTAGGGGGGGTCAAAATTGAACGCTCTTTCGAATAGGCTAGATTAGAAGTTTGTAGGATGTAAGCTTTAGCTGGAAATTGAACTTTGTCCATAAATTAAACTTTACATGAAATTTTTTGCGCAAAATTGGATTTAGTCAAAAATACTGAATCAAATGAAAACCTGCTGTCATAATTGAAAGAGCAACTTCTCAGCTACTAAATGCTGAAAAAATTTTGTAAATCGGTTCAGGCTTTGAAAAGTTACAGAACTTTTTCTGAAGCCACCAGGACCAGGTTGATCGAAGCGTTACAGCACAAGTACGGTTCCGTAAAATCCCGGGCTATAGCTGCTAATTTTTCTAAAATATAAAGCTAGTTAGGTTTTTTTAGTGTGGTAAAGTTATTCCTGATGCTTCTTAGCAGGTTTTTTCTTCAATTTAGGCCTCAGGCTTAGGCTTAGGCTTAGTCCTTAGGCTTAGGCTTAGTGCTTAGGTTTAGGCTTAGTTTAGGCTTAGGCTTAGTGCTTAGGCTGAGGCTTAGTGCTTAGGCTCAGGCTTAGTAGGTGGGTCAGCAAAGTTTAGTCTAAGTTGCTTGCATCAAATAAAAGGACCCTTGCTACTGTGGAATCATAAATAAAGCTGCACTTTTAAACCGCACTTGACTGTCAGTGCCAGCTTGGTGCTGAGCATCAGTGACGTTTTCAGATCGTATTTATGGCATTCGATTTCATTACAAATCGCTACTTATGACTAATAATGCATATTTTTCTAGAAAAATGTAATAAAATTATTGCCTACGCAAAAAGGAAACTAAAACTTTTGATATGTAACATAAGCTCAACTTAGCTATGCATATTTCGCCTCTTTTTTAGTTGGCAAAATTAAGATTTTTAGCATAAATGAGCTAAATATGTTGCAAACAAAGCTGTATTAAGTATATTACTATGTGTTACTTTATGACGATCAAACTTCAGGCTGATATTACGACTGTATTGTTCGTAATTTTTTATGATTAGGCCCAGTGTGTCGAAAAACGATGATTTTCGACAAAAATTGAATTGTTTGGAAAAGGTATAAATCAACGTTTTTTCGCTTGGAAAGTGCTAAAAATGAACTCAGCGCATGCGAAAACCTATAAAAACGTGTTTTCACGGTGAAAAAATATCAGTTTGAATTTTTCCCCCCCCGCCTCAGTTGCACCGCCTGAACCGATTTACAAAATTTTTTCAGCACTTAGTAGCTTAGAAGTTGCTCTTTCAATGGTAACAGCAGGTTTTCGTTTGATTCAGTATTTTTTACTAAATCCAATTTTGCGCAAAAAATTTTATGTAAAGTTTAATTTTTGGACAAAGTTTGATTTCCAGCTAAAGCTTACATCCTACAAACTTCTAACCTAGCCTATTCGAAAGAGCGTTCAATTTTGACCCATCATAGGTTTGGGGATATAGGGGGACTCCGGAGCATTAGTCGAAAAAATGCAGTTTTTCCGACTCATTCGACCCACAAACATCAGTCGAGTTATAATCTAAATAAGTTTTAACCCCAGAACTTTGTTTTTGAGAAAAACCATTCAGATCGAAATGAATTTTGTTATGGTCACTGGTTGAGAAATGTGAACCGACTCTTAAACATGAAATCAAGTGAGGGTCGTTTGTCAAAACTAGAGCAAGTATATTTGTAGATCGAGTGGATTCAGTAACTTTTTGGTAACAACCCAAATCACTAAAAACCTCAAAAAACTGCTGATCATTAGCGGTCACACGATTAGAATACAAGCTCGGTAAATTAAAATCTCCAACAATTAGGATTGTTGGATTGGGCATTGCCAATATCGCACTTAGCATTATGATAGCCCGTAAGAAACTTATATCTTGAGTTAGAATCACGAAAACGGACTTTCATGATGCGGTTTTTGCCGTCCTGGGGCTTCCCGTCTCTGAAAATATTGTGCACACTAGAACTAGGTATGCCAATAAAATCACAAGCAGTGTCAATAAACTCAGGGGCGTTTCCAGGATTTCGAAAAGGGGGGGTGCAGCTTCGAAATTTTTTTAGTTCTTCATATGGTTTCGCATTGTTACGCTATCAGTTTGACTACGTTGTGGCGTTAATAGTGACATTAAAACTACAATTGAGCACTAAGCAGTAGGCTGGCAGGGGTCTGGGGGCGGCAGCCCTCAGAGGTTGAGAAAATTTTAGATTTTCAAAAAAAGTTTACGTTACAGACCTAAATGTGTCCTCGTGATATTTCAGTTTCGCATTACATATATTGCGTTGCTTCGTATTTTTTAAGGTCTAAATAGATCTAGGTAAATCAGCAATTACACGCATTACCACTAAGCCACAAGGTTGCAGGTGCCTGGGGCGACAGTCCGCGGAAAAAAATCGAGATTTTTTTAGGCCAAATCTGGTCAATTGGAGACGTACCTCAAATTTTTTCCTGCTGGTAATAAAAACCAAAGAGGGGACCCTTGTGTAGAAATTCAGTGGGAAAACCTTCAGGGGGGATTCTGGCCACAACACCATGGAGGAGAGACCATAAGGCACATGCAGCATCGACATGCCCTTCAGAAACTCCAGGTACTTTCCCATTGACTTATGGCACCCATTTACCGACGCCGTTAGATAAAGTGATCAAGTGGTGGGCTGTACAGAAACATGTACTGTAAACGTGTCACTTTAGTCTCGTCTTGCTCAAAGAGAACTGTGAAACCTTTGCACTAACTAAACCTTCGGATTACATAGTCTGCAAGACCTAAAGGTAAAGCAACACAAGAAGTCATCAGAGTTGATGCGTGAACAAACAAAGTCTATCATGAACACTGCTAATCCTCAAATTGATGAGAAAGTCATTGCAACATATATAAAGCAGGGGTCTGGGGGCGGCAGCCCCCAGAAGCTAGCGGATTTTTGGATTTTAGGAAAAATTTGTTTCATTGCGGCCGGCACTTTTGGACATTTAGCTGCTGCACCCCCCCCCCCCTGGAACCGCCCCTGAATAAACTGGCGATCCTGCTCAATTTTGAGCACAGCGCGTGCAGATTATAGTCCAGTCATTCGTACCGATCGTAGAAATGCACGTTGAGCAAGCTTTAGAGCTTTTCGGGGTTGAGCATGAATTTGCTCTGGAAGTGCCACGGCTCGAATTCGGCTCAGACAATTTCGTCAACAGTTTCCGGCTATTTTCAGTTGAGAATAAATGAATAAATTGACCGTAATAAAAGCGATATATTGGGTAATAATAGAGCAATAATTTATGATAATAATAAAGCGTAAATGCGTAAACGTCAATAATGGAACATCAGGCTGGATAGATGCCTGAAACATATTGATTCAAACCTGAATCAAATGGGTTAAAACCTATATAGGTATATAAGTATATACTAGGTCATCCATCTTCAGTAAGACTCTGCTGTAGTTCTGCACTAGTATATACATCCAGGGACACAGAAATGAAATAGTTTTGCATCATCCGCAAAAATTTGAATTGGCGATAGTTTAACTAGATTCGAAAAATCGTTTATATAAAGAACAGGCCCCTGAACTGTCCCTTGGGGGACACCAGGGTTTTTTTTCAAAATCGGCACTGTGTAAATGTTGTGTAAATTAAAAATTAGCTGTGTAAATTAAGGGTATGTTGTGTAAATTTTTAAAAGTGTGTATTTTAGCATTGTTTAGGTAAAAATTGACGGTTTTTTACTTTAAAAGTAATATTTCGACTTTGAGACTCGAACTACATACGAAAATAAAAAATATGAGATAATTAAAAATTTTTGCGTTTTTGTCAGTTCAAGTAACCGACACGCCAGGGCAAGCCCCCCCTAAAATTTCGAAAAATCTGAAACAAGCCCTAACCCCCAGCCCCAGGCCGAGACCCCGTGTACATGCATGGTTTACACAGATACAGAGTTGTTCTTTCAGCCAGATCCTAGACATTTTTTTGAAATCCGGGTGTAAAAGTTGTACAGTAGTTTGAAGTAGGACAAGAAATCGCACAGACGGGCTCAGCATGGCTGATTTTTCACCGTCAACTTTCAAGTGCATAAAAACGAATGCTAAAATAAAAAAGCATAAGCCGTTCAAGAGCTGAAACTGAAGATTTTTTGTTTTTGGGTCAAAAATTAAACTTAATTTTGTTAAGACAAAGAGGTCACAGGCAGCAATCGCCACTTCGCGAATTTTTGTAATTTTGACAACCAAAATAGGCCGTTTCATCAGCTTTTGGGGGGAAATGGGGCTGTGTAAATCAGTGTGTATTTTTATTTTTTGCTGTGTAAATTAAGCGGCCGATGTGTAAATACACCCTATTTTACACAAAAAAAACCCTGGGGGACACCACTTGTAACTGGTACTGGATTTGAGTAGAAATTTTCGATCAAAACTTTCTGTCGTCTAGAACTAAACTAGAAAGCCATTTCACGATTTTACCTTTAATTCCGTATTTATATATCCAATTTGTAAATAAGTTTTGAACATGAAACAGTGTCGAAAGCTTTGGCAAAATCCAGGTACGCACAGTGAGCAATTTTTTTAGCATTTATTGCAGAATACCAGTCAGAAATGGTCAGGAGTAGGTTTGTTTGCGTTGATTTATCCTTTAGAAAACCGTGTTTGTTTTCTTTTAAAAAGTTTACGATTGTCTCTCTCTATAGGGGGACTCCGGATCATTAGTCGAAAAAATGCCGTTTTTCCGACTTATTCGACCCCTAAAGTTTTAACACCAATAATTTCACTTTAGATTTTTATTAAAAGGGGCGACAGCTATTTTGGGGGCTAGAGATCAGATTGGGGGCATGGCTGACGATGGGGGTTTCATATTTTTATTAAAAGATGGGGTAGGAAGCGAATTAGAATCGAAAATAATTCCCCCCCCCCCGCTTCAGTCTGACCCCCCCCCCAACTGCACTTGATTTTGAATTATATATTGGCTAGTTTATTTTGTATAATAAGTAATTTCATAGTTTATTTTCAGTTTGTCTGCGTGGACAAGAATCCCGTTTCGACAAACGTGCACCAAACTGGGCGCGACGAATATTCCAATTTCACTTTCCCAACATCACCAAGAGTTCGTAATTAATGTGACAGGATTATATATATATTATGTCCTCTAATGCGACTACCTGGTCTGACTATTTTCAAGAGCACGCAGAAGCCCTACTGATCTACGCTGCGAAAGATCCCTGGCAATTTTTGTACAACGTCTTGCTGTGTTTGTCACCGCTGTTCGCTATAAGCGCATTTTTGTCCTGGAAGCTTGCTCAGTCGATTAAGAAAGAGGAAAACGAGCGAAAGCGCAAGCAACGACGTGAAGCGAATATTGCCAAAGCCAAGCACAAGGCGGAGTGACCAGTCAATTAATTGGATAATAATTAACTATAACTATCTGGATGCATTATTGACGTTAATTTGTTTATTTTGCATAAGAAACTGGACACAGATTTTCTGATTTCTCCAAGCATATAATAATATAGTCATGTGAATATTTAGTTGACTACTCAATTATTTCTGATATAATATTATTGTACTTTCTGACACTTATTATTTAATTTATTTTATTAAAATGCCGCTTAGCATGACTCTGAGAAAATTCCTCAGTACCCTGGAACTGAGTCCGACGTTAATTGACTACTACGTCGCACGCTATGGGGATCGCTCGGGGACCGAATGTACAGTGTGCTGCGGCTTCTACGGACTAAACTATGGCGAGCCCCTCTGCTCCACCTGTCACGCTTTCCTGTGCGACTGCGCCGTTGAGTCCATTCCACTGAGTCTGCGCAATCCGCCCAGTACCAATAGTTTCGTGGATCGGCATCATAATAAGTCTGGTGCGTTGGTGTTGGGTTTTGCTAGGATGTTTTTTGATAGCCGTTGGTTATCATAGATTTTTTACCACAGTCACGGTTACAGAGGAGTTCGGAAACTATACAAACTGTATATACTTTGCTCAGCCTTCTGAAGGCCGAGTGAACTGCCCTGTGGCGAAACAGCAGGCGGAGAGGTGATGCATATATTTGTTGTTAAGTTGATGATCGGGTTAGCTGCACGTATAAAATTGTAAACTCGCGTGCCTATATACTATTCAAGTGAAAGGTTACCCGGTTGAGGGTCGATCGGGAGGGTGCCGAAAATTCGAGCAAAATAGTGTAAAAATGGAATGTTTTTTCGAAAATGTTCTATTTTTTAGCAAATGTTGCAAAAAGGTTAGGGTAATAGGGTTCCTCAACGTTTGGCCATAAATCCCGCCGAAATTATGAGCCCATTACGTAAATATATAGGATGCGTAAGCGTAGTTAGGTAAGTTGAGAAAATCTCAAACAAGTAAGTGTCATTTTCTCTCAAGGGTTAGAAAATTTTTTGATAGATTTTCACTTTTAATCTCTCAAGGGTTAGAAAATTTTTTGATAGATTTTCACTTTTAATGTCTTTTTTCAGAATCCGAAGATTCCGGCAATGAAGATTCCGATCCAGAACGCGATACCCGAGAGGACGAGGGAGAGAACGACGATCTGGCGGGGGCGGACGATGAAGTGTTGCCCGACGACGACCACCAGGGGGACGATTTGTATGTGGGAGGCGAGGTGGAGGGGGGCCCAGGGGGTCCTCTGGCGCCCCCCGGCCCCCCAGATTTACTGGCCGAACGCCTGCTAGCACTGTGTCAGCCGCGGGGGCCCCGAGACGACCTCCCTTCGGGCCTGCTAGACTGCATTCCATCCGAAGTGCTGATGCGCATCTTTGCCTATCTGGACGACATTTCGCTCTGGAGCTGTAGCTGGGTTTGCAAACGGTGGTCTGGGATTGTGAAGACGGAAACGAGCAGTGGCCAATGGGAGGCCTGGCTTCGCGGCCGGTGGCCAATTTTTCAGCTTTTGGCCAGGCCGGGCCGGCCCCCCATCTGTTGGTATCGCCTTTACGGTCAATTGCTGCGTAGCTGTGCCTGCTTTTCTTGCTTCTACCAGCTGCATTCGGACAAAGCCTGTAAGCGGCACCCGGCCCCGCCGCTAGAACAGAACAATGCCTGGCGGGCCAAACGACTTTGCTCCGAATGGAAGGCCATTCAGTCGGATCTACTAGACGGAATTGAAGCCCGACCCATTGATAAGCATTATTATCAATGGATTGCCACCGTAGTAGGACCCCAGGGCAGTCCCTACGAAGGGGGCAAATTTCATCTGCTGCTTCAGATACCGCCCAACTACCCCCTCCGACCCCCCACGGTTCGTTTTTTGACACGGGTATGTCATCCGAATGTGAATCGACACGGAGACATTGGGATTGACGTTTTGTCCAATAATTGGAGCCTAGCCCTGACGCTACCCAAAGTCCTGCTAAGCATTCAGTCCCTTCTCACAGACGCCAATTGTGACGTTTGTATGGAGAGCGAAATTGGACGACTTTACCGTGACGAACCAGCTATTTTTAACGCTATTGCTTCGTCCTGGACGTGGGAATATGCTATGTTGGATGCTTGATTTTTTTAATTCAGTGTTTTTTGAATTGATTTGATATTTAGATTAAAAAACTACTAGTTTATTACCAAATTTACGAAAATTTGTTGCCATTATTTTACATTATAATATACTTCTTTTAATTAATTGTGTAAATTTACGTGGGGTAAAAAATTATGGGTCATTTTTATTAGGATTTGTATTATATGCATATGCAAATTCGTATAATCTTTTTTGCTTGATTATATAAATGGTTAATTTGCTGTAATTTGCCCTTGTCAATAAAAATTTATTGGTAGAAATTAACTTGTATCGTATTGGGCTCGTTTTGACTATGAGATTTTGTTAGACTTTGCGAGGTGCGACTATTTTTTCTGTAAAAAGCAAGTTATATAATTATATGACAGACTGATATTAACGAAAGTGTTAAGTCATGGTTTTAGCAGTTTTTTCTCGAAATTACAGTTAGTTTTAAGTTTAATATTAGGAGTATTTGAAGAAATAGTATCAGAATGAATATAGAAAGTATTTGAAAAGGCACTGTTGAGTTTCACAACAAACTAGGTATATATTATGGGTTAAGGCGCTGGTTGGCGTGCTCTAAGTTAATTATACGTATGGTTCTGTGAAACTCCGAGTGAACCTGCACGAGGGTTTCACGCATGCGTACCAATTACTTGTAGCATAGCTACCAGTGCTATAACTGACTTGCAGATCGATTCCAACTCTGGCTGTCCACTGTACAGTATAGCGTACAGTACAAATAGACTGCACGCTGCTGAGTGCAGTATAAGTGTACGTTATAGCAGGATGTAGCGTGCACTCAGTATTTTATATGATATGAGTCTGGTTATTGCACTTTACTGTAGCACTGAATCGAATTACAAGGAATACGTAGTGATTGGCTGTGTACCCTCGATAGAGTAGTAGACTAGGCATTAAGATAGCCTAAAGCAGTAGATGACGGGGTTAGAGCTTATACTGTGTTCTCAAACGAACAAGCACGTTTTGCGAGTAGGATTAAAACGATTTTGATTGATTTTGTTGCGACATGCTTGCACAGCCGAGGATATTCTTCGAATATAAAACGCGGCATCAAAATATTTAAAAGCCAACTTTTATAACTAAACAGGACCACCCCAGTCTTGATTTTATTTTCTAGGCAACTACGTCAGCACTATCAGTCGAAAGAAAACGATCAGAAAAATTAGTATTAGTAATATAATTGTTGCGTCACTCTGGTTAAAACCTTACGGTAGCTAGGAGGTACAGTCATGGTAAAATAAGTCGTCTATGTTTTATGTGTCCTTAACGTTCGCAGTCGCGATTTTATCAACCAATTTGGGTTTTAAAATTACGTACATATGTACAGGCCAAAAAAGCGGCCAGGGCTAGCTGCCGCGTCGGTCAGCCAAAGACGTGTGCAAAGTTAGACCATATTTTGGAAAACCAACTGTACTTTGACATCCATTGGACATCTGACAACCGCACGGTAAAGTTGTTATAGTCAACCTGAAGACAGTATTGTTTAATTCCAACACGCTAATAAACAAACCTTGTTCCAACGTGTTTTCTTGCTAGTGTTGCTGTGACAGTCCCGCTGCATAATGGAATTTTATGTCTACACACACACACACAGCACCAGCAGTTTATTATATAATCTCATACACATGCATAACACAGGCTACTGAAGGATGAAGCCTACATTATCACACAGCATGAGCGCACACACCCACACATACAATGCGTTTTGGTGACCTACCAAATATTACAGTGTAACGTTACACAGTGAGCGGAGATACATGCAAATTGAGCATTTGTATTATAGTATATACGCGGCGGCTGAGGCCGCCGCGTAAAAATTAGTTCTCTGTAATTCCTGAAACGTAGTAATGATTGAGTAGCAATGACTCAGTGAGACAGTAGGTTTGTAGGTTGTTATGAAAGTGCTGTGGACTTAGGGATGTGAGTGGTCGGAAAATTTCCGGAAATTTCCGAAGCAATCTTTCCGGAAATTTCCTACTCAAAGATTTTCAGAAATTTCCGGCATATATTGAATTTATTTAATATTTTTTAAATAAAATTTAAATAATTATATTTAATTTTAAAAGTATAATTTTATAATGGCAATTTTATATTTTATACAATATTAAAATTTTGATTTAATTAATCTCATAAAGCAGTGCAATTTGCAAGCAAGCCAACCAAGCGCACAATATGGAAGAGAAATGTGATGACGAGTCCGAGGAAGAATTCTAGTGTGCCGTGCGCTGGCTTGGCTAACTGCTTATAGGTATCTGACTTCTGGATCAGTTGAATTAGTTTGTAATTTTTGAATCACTTGAATCAGTTGGTAATTTTCATGTTTCGTGTTGCACAAAAAACTGATGGTGAAATCTTCAGTGATTGGTGGGTGGTTTTTTTCTGGGACTAGAATTTGGGCTCAGGCTTAGTCTTGGGCTTAGACTTAGGCTAAGGAAGCATTATGCACCAAATACTTGGTCAGTTAGTCACTGATATTGTGATTTTCAAAAATGAGAGCTCACAGAAACTAGAAGGACCTGTGTGTTTGCTTAAGCTTTATGTAGATAGCTTGATTAAAATGTTTTGTTGAGTGTTCTGTTCAGTTTTTAAGTCTATTTAACTACATTTAATTAAAGCTTTAGATTAATTAAATTAAATTAAATTGAGTACAAAACTAACTTAATTTTGCTCTGTCTTAGTGTCTACATAATAACAAAGCACTGAGAAAATTATCAAAAAAAATTTAAATAGTTTAAAAAAATACTTCAATTTTTTGAAAATTTTAAGAAATTTTTGGAAATTTTGTCAAAAGTTAAATTCCGTCTTTCCGGAAATTTCCTGCCGAAGAAAATTTCCGGAAATTTCCCAACCCTAGCTGTGGTGAAGTTTGTTAGCGCTGCATGGTCAAACCCCTCCCTAATTGCTCGAGTGCGAGGGGTGTACGCGGGTTGTACGCGGGTCAAAGTTTTGGACCCGCAACCCAACCCGACCCACTGCTTGGTTCTTGTAGGTAATCCACGACTCAACCCGAGCCGTAAATGCCGACCCGCGACCTACTTTGACCCACCATTTCAAGATATCTACATATAATATATATCAACATATCTAATGATTGGTTGTTTTTAGTTGATGCCCATCTAAAGGCCAGTTTACACTACCAAACCCGCACCAAACTTCCACCAAACCAAACTTCCACCAAACTTGACGTTTGGTGCAAATTTGCACCAAACCTTGTATTCTCATTACCAAGTTCACACCAAACCTGCCGTACCAAACTTCCACCAAACTTCCACCAAACTTCCACCAAACAGCCAATCAGATTTCAGCGCGGGTGATCCCGCCAACGGCAGATTTTAATTGAATTTTGTGTCAGTTTTACCATGTCTCGCAAAGCGAGTGCAGCAGCACTAATTGTACTTGAATTATTGGAGAATTCTGATGAGCCTAAGCCTAAACGCCATAAAGCTTTTTGGGCTAAAGATTGTCTACAGCGTCGTCATACAAAGGGCTGTTATGCCAGCCTTTTACAAGAACTACGTCTGGAAGACCAATACGAATACAGGAGGTGGATTCGGATGGACAAGACAACATTGTTAGACAACACGACAACAACAGACAACGGAGGCAGTGTTTTACAAAAAAAATTTAAAGTAAATAAAAAATGTTGCCAATTGTGAAAAAAATTTTATTTTTTTCATTTCAATTTTTTTCGAAACAACATTTTTTCGAACCAACATTCTTTAATTTTTCAACAGTCACGCCCCATTTCTATACATATTTCTTTACACACTCATACGACCAGTGGTAGGCCACTGACTGGTCCCGGTTTTGGGTGATCTCACAAAAATTTTTAGCTAACATTGATTAAAAGGCAACAGTTTGGTCAAACTGACCAGTATGGCATTTTGACTGCGGTGCCAGGGCGTAGTCAGGAGTCAGAGAGAAGGGGCTGCCGGAAATGTCTCTAGCTTCCGGGCATTACCGCCCTATGTACCCCTGTAATTTAGGCATATATACCAGTCGCGTAGCCAGGAAAGAACTTTGGGGGAATGAGTTTTCGATTTTGTGTAATGGGTAAAAATGAACTTTTTTGCTATTTTAACACAAAAATTTGCGAAATAGCAACACATGCAAACATTGCACTAAATTTGAGCGGTCGAAAACATCAGAGCTAAATGTAGAGTTCAAATCACTATGTCACGTAGTTACAAGCCTAAAGTGGTCTAGGGGCGGCAGCCCCTGGAAATAAGTGTGAGAAACTTTTAATTTTTAGGCCGAGTTTAGTCGATTAGAGATGTAAAAATACATAATGGTAGATATGGGTAGTTATGTTCATTATATACAACTTCCAGTAATATTGTAACCAACTAAACGCTTTGTTAACCTTGCGATTTTTTCTTAAAATTTGAACTTTTTGCCAAAGTTTGGACAATGAGATTTTTTTCGTTCCGTACACTTTTTTTGCCAGAGCCGGAGGCTTAATTCGGCTTGCAGGTGTAGCTGGAGCGCGAAGCCTTTGGTTGATCGGCCTAGTGGTCACCAAGACGCTCTCAGCGTAGCATTCTGGAATTTCCACATTCCACAAAAATTCCTTGTCTTTGTAAAGAAATCAATCAAGGAAATTTCGTCTGTCATATGTCCACTGAGTATTACTCATAATTTATATGATGCATATGAAGTAGAATAGAACGACACACCACAGTATACATAACTGTGTGGAAGAATAATAATCAAAACGCAGCAAGGCGTGTGGAACATGTTATAAACAAATTTTTTTAGTGGGTAGTACTAAGTGTTCATGTTAATTTTTGCTGCATTCTGATTGGTTGTTTTGGCTTAACCGACTAAACCAAGTTTGGTCGGTCCACTAAACCTGGATAGGCAGTTTGGCCATGGAGGTTTGGTGGAATTTGGTGGAGGTTTGGTGCATATTAGCACTACTAAACTTTCACTTGTAAACTTCCATCAAACCTGAATTGGCTAGAGGTTTGGTTTGGCGGATGTTTGGTGCGGGTTTGGTAAGTGTAAACTCGCTCTTAAATTTCCACAGTTATGTGTACGTGGTTCACACTGGCTACTTTGACCGAAGGCCATGTTGTATATGTACATACTATTTCTAAAAATTCGCAAGCGCTCATATAACCCGCGTAGGACTTGGAAATTTCTCTGCTCCACATGAGCTACATAAGCTTCCGCGTTGTACGGACATTGGGACAAACGCATAGAATGGAAATGATACGGAGAAATTGATGCGGACGGTAAAACGGCTGTTCGAATAATCAAACATACATTCGTCGTTTTAGCCGTGTATGACCGTTTATCCGTACCAAACGGCATATCTTCATTTTTTCCGTATGTTCGGCAAAAGTTAAATTCAGTTCAAGTTCGCCGAAATTTTCGGGCATACGGCTTAAATTCCTTAATTGCACCTTCTGTCGGTAAACGCCCGGGCACCTAAAGTCCGTATCGGTTTTTCATGATCGTGTA